>JAODPA010077366.1:0-27888 GCA_025585075.1 Nepenthes mirabilis
AAATAGTTTAAATTTTATATATTTTTAATTTATTAATATACATCGTATATGTTATAATTGATAAAAATTTTTGTTACCAATATAAGCAAGAAATATTGAGTTATCATCGTAACCAATCCTATAAACTAGCGCCAGTGAAAAGAAAGAGGCTAAAAGTTTATAAATTTTATTTGAGTATTAGAATGACTTTTTAAGATATCATAGTAACAACTGGATTACCAGTTGATATTAATACTACCATCGGTGATACACAGTGCAATTGGAGTGAGTTATGTAGATAATTATTGGTTATGAAGGAAATTTTTTTGTCTCAAATCATACAAAAGTTTCGATCACATAATAAATTAACAGAAGTAATATAAATAAATAAATATTTAATACACGTAAATAATATTTAATTCTAGATAATATGGGCAATACGAGTATACAAATGAAGATAATAACAAATAACAATAAAGAAATAACTTTTAGTTACGAAGGAAAAACTCGATAACCACGACTATCGAGAAAAACCTTACGAGTTTTAATGGCAATGAAAGATATGTACTATGAAAATTAACTTACAAACCGGGTAATAATAATGCTATAACCTAACTGACTTACTCTCATCTTATGACCCCTACCAAGGAGCTTTTTGGATTTGTCCACGGCAATGGAACCAGATGCCTTTCGATCTTCACGTCAATCTTCCCTCTTTGACCACTTGAATTGCCAAACATCACTGGAGCCCAGTGTCTATGCCACCGATGTCGCCACGAAAGTTAACAGGTGGAAAGAGGTGTAAAGGTGAAAGCACGATAAGAAAATAAAACTTTGTCAATCGAGCACAATCATTGTAGTGAAGTTTTCTCAATAATAGCACAAAGATAAGGAAATTTTCAAGTGAAATACAACTCCAAAGTCGTTCCAAGCAAGTTAGGGTTAAAGACCTAAGACATGAATATATATATGTCTCAAAAACTAGATTTGAAAATAAATTCGCTAGAGACAAAAGGTCCGCACCGCTCGAGCGCCCATCAGGCACGCAGTGGCGTGGGATAGGGTTGGGAGAAATCATACCCTGGCGCTCGAGTGCTGATTGGGCGCCCTGATTTTGAAAAACGTGCCCGGTAGGCCCCTTAGGTGCTCATCGAGTGCCCGGTTCTGAAAAACGTGCCCTATTGGCGCCTCAGGCAATCCACGAACGCCCAATACGGAAGGTGTGCCTTGATAGCGCCTCAGGTGCCCATAGGGCACCCTCCTGGGAAGGTGCGGAACAGGCCATAAGAAGGTGGGAAAGTTAAGTATGTGACGATGATGGCCTTCGAGTATAAAACTAATAAAGATCTTCCAAGCCGATATATTATTGCAGATACCAAATGTGCCGACAAGAGACTAGATAAATAACATGACACGGTCACAAAATATGCAAACTCAAAATACGACTAACAATCTCCTCATTTGACAATTTTGTGATAAAAATTCATACAAAAAATAATATAAGAGAATCACGGATTCAGATACCATCGAGATAGAACCCGTATACATGAAAATTAACTCAAAGGTACATGAAAAATTGATTCAAGGTTATATTCGACACTATATATGAAAGTACAAGAAAAAGAACAGAAGAGGATGAGCTGCTGGTCAGGGGAGAACGGAGAACTGTTAATCCTGGACAACCATGGTTAGTACAGAAATAAATGATAGCAGTAATATAATAGCAAAAGATAGATAGATGAAATTATACACGGGAATAAATAACCATAAAACAAAACTCCCCCTAGCCAGGATACCCTCCCCCTATCTCTCCCTATATCTCATAACAACATCTTCCTATAAGGAAGAGATTGATGGTATTATCTCCCCTTTTTTGTCATGAATGACCAAAGGGTAATGAAGCTCACTCTTCTTAATCCAAAGTTTATTACCACAATTTATAGCGTTGCTTAAGTTCATCACTTGAGCATTTGGAAGTTTGATGCAGTGAATAAGATGCTCTATCTTTAGCTTTGCCAAAACTTATTTTGACGCGATGTTACGGGGCAGTAGGGGCAAATATAGCCAATAATGCCGCACCCATGACATGTTGGGACGAATGTAGTATTGTTGTCTGCATCATACTTTTGCTTGCCAACGGTTTGAGACTTGACCCAATGTTCTTGGAAAACTCTTGACGATTGATCAATACGGGCAGACGATATGTGACTTTGTCTTGGGATGGACGTGGGTTGGACAAATACAGTTCTAGATTTAACATTGACATTTAAGGAATTTTTTGAGTAACCTAACCTGATTTTATTTCCTCTGATTTTTCCCAAACCGAGCATATGGTCCAATTGTTTTGACCCATTTGAAAATTATTTCAAATCATTGTGAGCAGTCTCAAGATCAGATTCAAAAGTCGTGAATTTTTTAGTAAAAGAGCTTTTCAATTTCTCAACTTCTTCAACTTTTGTGTCTAATTCGAATTTAAGAGCTAATTTTTCATTTTCCAATTTTGTCAATTTAGACTTTAATAGCATGTTAGTTTTTTTGATCTGGAGGCATTCCTCAAACAATTTATCATAAATATCTTGAAGGTCATACAATTCAACTTCTAACTCGTTCTCGGAGTCATCGAATAGATTAGGATTTTCTTCTAAACGTTCATCAGTTCTACACATTCAGGTCATAAAAGCTATGTATTTGACAAGACCCTCTTTAGTGCATCTTTTAACGTCTTTTTATTCGTTATCGCTTAAGGTCGCATTAACTTTTAAGGCTTGACCTTGTTAGCGCTTAAGATTAAGCATTCAGCACGATAATTGCCAAAACTTTTACACTCATAGCATTGAATTCGTTGGATTTTTTTTTATTTGGATTCTTTAATTTCACGTCGATCTTTCTTATTAAGTTTAAGTGATCTTCTTAAATCCACATTTGGTTTATCAGATGAAGATTCATTTTTCTTCAAAAATTTTTAAAAAATTTTTACAAATAAGGTAAAATCTTCATCGCTATTTGACTCCTCATCGGAATCACGGTCTCTATCTTTCCTAACAGATTTTAGAGCAATCGATTTATTCTTCATTGATTAGGGAGTGTGTGCTCATGAGTTTGGAGAGATTCTACAAGTTTTTCGATCTTTATTTTATCAAAATCTTTACTTTCTTCGATAGCTGTAACTTTAGGTTTAAAGTGTTCAAGTAGCGATTAAAGAACTTTTCTAACAATTTTATTTTCAGGAATTTGTTCTCCTAAATTAAAAGTGGAGTTCACAGTATTGTTTAATTGAGTATAGAATTCATCAAACGTTTCATCATCTTTCAAACGGGTTTCTTCAAATCTGATAGTAAGTATTTATAATTTTAAATTTTTTACTAACTTTGTTTCTTCATGGGTAATCTCAAGGATGTCCCACGTATATTTGGAGGTCTTGTACATAGATATACGTTTAAACTCTTTACGGGATACAATCATAAAAATAGTGTATAATCCCTTACTATTCCAATTGCATAAAGCAAGTTCTTCTTTTGTCTATAAGGCCAGAGCTTTGGGTTCATCACCGGTGGTACTTTTAGATGGGGTCCACCCAGTTTGGGTAATAGCCCGTATGCGCTCATCCATCGATTTAAGAAAGTGTGACAGAATGGATTTTTTTCCTCAAAAACTTCCGTCAAGACAGGAACAGGATTAACGGTACTAAAATATAAGATAAGACTTTTGTAGAAATTTCGGTAGAGTCTCTTTTGTAACAGGATGAAGAACCCAAAATACAACCTGTATGATCATCCATTACGAGCATACAACTATCAATCATTCACAAATCTTCCTACAACAAGCATACACAGGATCACATGCGCCATCAATGGCATAAATCTATAAAAGCGTTAGCTATACTAACCGTTCAATAACGAGATGCTGACTAGGACCTGTACAGTATATCCAAAAGTTTAAGCAGAAGCTAAACTATTAACCTGTAGAAGTATAGTTTTTCCTTTTTACTATCTTATACACGATGCATTCTATACAAAATCTATATGCCCATGGACATCCATAAATACAAGATCAGTATACAAAATCGCATGATCAGACAAGTCTTTACGTCAACTGCTCTCCCAAAATAGCTCCACAAAACTTTAGGTCCTCAAAAATCTTTAGGATTTTCTTCAGTCACTCTTTTTCGTCGGGCAATAACTCTATTGTCTCATCTGGTGGGGAAAAAATAATAAAACAGTGAGTCGGGGCTAACAAGGTACGTGCACAAGAGTAGTAAAATAGTGATGCAGAACGGTCATGTAACTATTCATAAGCAGAACAGTTAATCAGAATATAATCCAGAAAATGGAAAAAATATACTTTAACGGTATTAAGCTTCAGTATCAGAAATCAGTAGTCGGTAAACAGTAATCAGTAGATGTTAATTAGCAGACAGAAAATGGTAAGCAGTAGTCGGTGTTCAGTATTCGGTAAACTGTAAATAGTAATCGATACTCGGTAGACGGTAAACGATACTCCATAATTGATAATCGGTACAGTAAACCGTAACATAACATTATCGGTAACAGACCCTGCCAGTATTTCCTACTAGCAGAGGGGGCAAATAATCAAGGATAGATTGTGTTTACTCCACACAATCCAAGGCCTATAATTATAATATCCCATCTCACGGGATCGGTACGGTATGCCACCCGAAGGTAGGTCGGTAACGGTAAATTCTTCTAACCGTAACGCCCCGAGGAAGGACGGACCACAAATAACTTCATGGACAGAGTTATCCACGATTACCACCGAAAAGTCCTAAGGAATGCCGTAGAACCTATCCGGACTGTAGTCAGTCCCGGGTCTTAAATAACAGTAACGGAAATAATCTCTCTATTAAGAACCCTCTTTCATAATCATAGTTTCATAATTTACTTTAAGTTAACTTCGGAATATACGGTAACGATCTAAAACTCCTTCAGTTTTGCTTAAACGATGCATGAAATTTTCATCGGTACAAGTCCGTGTAAATTTTCAGAAACAAATTATACAGGGAGCTTCTCTTCAATATCAATTAACTTTTATATAACTAGAGCTTTGGTTAAAAATCATTAAAACCCCTTCATTTTCGTACTTAGCACTTCGTCAAAGTCTTCGGACTCAAATCGGTCTCTATACATGTGCTTATTCGTGAAATAAATGCCATAAATCTATGGATATACATTAAATCATGTAATTTACTCAAGCTTCACAATATTTTCGAGCTAGGGTTTCATCACATATTTTCGGAAGCAAATCGAACAATATTTACATGCATGTACATGAAATCGAAGCCAAAACTTGCAATAAATATGGATAAATACAAAATCTAATCGAATAATTGAAGGAAGCATACTTCATTTACTTTAAACATACATCAACATCATTTTAAAGCATATTTATCAACTTTAAAGCAAGAAAGAACGGTAAAAACGAAAAACAACGTCCGAAGTACACTTGCCTTGACCCGATCTACCGTTATTTTTACCGGGTGTGGATTGGAACTAGCGATTTTCCTTTCTCCTCTTCTCTTCTTCCTCTTTTTCCTCTCCTTCGTGCGTGCTCTGTTCTCTCTCTCTCCCTTTTCCCTTTTCTCCTCCCTTTTATAACAAAAACGAAGCAAAAACGCGGGCAAAAGTCGGGGCCGCACTCGAGTGCTCAGCAAGCGGGCCGTGTTCTGTTTTTAGCGCTCAAGCAGCCAGCGGGCGAGCAGCGAGTGGGCTACATTCTGTTTTTCGCGCTCGAGCGGCCAGCGGGCGAGCGGAGAGCGGGCTACGTTCTGTTAAACATACTTGAGGGGCCAGTGGGCGCACGGCGAGCGGGCTAGCTACTGGATTTTGAGCTCGCTGCAGCGCCTCGGGCGCACAGCAGGCGCCACAAGGCTGCTTGCTAATCTCAGATATTTTTTAACTTTTTACTTTCAAACATCATTTTTCACTATAAGTTTGGCCTCTTAATGATACTCATCGTTTTAACTACTTCCAATTTTCACGTTTTCAATTCTGGGGCCTTACACCCTGCCCCACTTAAAGAAATTTCATCCTCAAAATTAAATAAAATACATACCTCAAGAGAATAAGTGGGGATACTTGTTTCGGATCTCTTCCTCGCGTTCCCAAGTGGCCTCCTCCGGTAAATGATTTCTCCAAAGCATCTTCACAATGGGGATGGTCTTCGTTCGCAACTTCTGATTCTTTCGGTCCACAATTTACAACGGTTCCTCAATGTAGGACAAATCCTTGTCAATAGACAAAGATCCGTAGTCAATCACATGCGCTGGATCATGGACGTACTTTCGAAGTATCGATACATGAAACATATCATGTACGCCCGTCAGATTAGGTGGTAACGCCAACCTATAGGCTACCTCCCCGATCCTTTCCAAAATCTCAAAAGGGCCGATGAACCGGGGCTTCAGTTTCCTTTTCACTCCAAACCGGAATGTGCCCTTGGATGGTGAGACCTTTAGAAACACAAGATCTCCTATCTCGAAACTCAATTCTATCCTTTGCTTATCCGCATAACTTTTCTGTCGGCTCTGAGCAACCTTCAAATTGTCTTGAATCACCTTAATCTTTTCTACTATCTCTTTCACAATCTCCGGGCCCAAAATCCTTTTGTCTCCAGTCACCTCCCAATGAATCGGCGACCTACACTTTCTCCCATACAACGCCTCAAAAGGTGCCATGTTGATACTATCTTAATAGCTGTTATTATAAGCGAATTCAGCTAGTGCCAGATAAGTATCCCAAGTTCCTTTCATCTCCAAAACAGAGGCCTTCAACATATTCTCAAGAATCTGAATGGTACGCTTAGATTGACCATCAGTCTGGGGGTGATACACAGTGCTGAACTTCAACTCTGTCCCCAACTCCTTATACAAGCTCTCCCAAAACCTCAAGACAAAACGTGGATCTCTATCAGATACAATGGAGGCAGGAACTCTATGAAGCCTCACTTATTTACATACAACTAAGCCAACCTATCACGCGAATAGGTCGTCCTGATCGCTAAGAAGTGGGCTGATTTTGTCAGCCGATCAACTATAACCCATACGGTGTCATGATTCCTAGGAGTCCTCGGCAAACCCGATACAAAGTCCATAGTAATGTCCTCCAATTTCCAGCTCGAGATGGGCATTGGCTGTAACAGTCCAGAAGGCTTCCTCCTTTCAGCCTTCAGTTGCTGACATACCAGACACTTCTCCATATAAGCCATGATATCTCTCTTCATATTTCTCCAACAGAAGATTTTCTTCAGATCTTGATACATTTTATTCGTCCCCGGGTGGATTGTGTACTGAGACCGTTAGCCTCCTTCAAAATTTTCTCCTTCAACCATTTATCATCCGGTACACATAATCGATCTCTAAACCTCAACACACCATCAGTCCGGATGTTAAAATCAGTTTGAGATTCTTTACTCAAATAACTAACAATATCTATGAGGAACGGATCATTCACCAGCTTCTCTTTAACTTCACTAACCACCTCTGATTGAATCTGAAAGTATGACAGGAGCATCCTATCACCTTTGGCATAGCGTTGGATATCGCACTGCTTCAAATAATCCAACATCTCCATTTGTTTGACCTGTAGGTGCGCCACATAACCCGATTGGCGACTCAATGCGTCCGCTACTATATTGGCTTTCCCCGACTTGTATTATATCTCGCAATCATAATCTTTCAGAAAATCGAGTCATCTCCTTTGCCTCATGTTGAGTTCCTTTTGCGAAAACAAGTACTTCAAATTTTTGTGATCTGAATATACAAGGAACCTCTCACTATATAAATAATGTCTTCAAATTTTTAATACAATGACTACAGCAGCAAGCTCGAGGTCATAAGTAGGGTAATTTTTCTCATGCACCTTCAATTGCCTAGATCCATATGTTACGACTTTTCCGTGCTGCATCAACATACACCGTAGACCCGCCTTAGAGGGGTCGCAATACACCTCAAAGCCTCCTGAACCCTCCGGAATGATCAGCACTGGAGCAGTGGTTAAACGATCCTTTAGCTCCTGGAAGCTCAGATCACACTCCTCTGTCCACACAAACTTAGCCTCTTTCTTCAGCAACCGAGTCAGAGGCATAGCAATCTGCGAGAAATTCTCTATAAAATACCTATAATATCCCGCCATACCCAGAAAGCTCCTAACCTCGGTCACAGAAGCTGGTCTACTCTAATTTGTAACAGCCTCTACTTTCCTGGGATCCATAAAAATGCCACCATCAGAAATCACATGCCCCAAAAACATTACCTTCTTGAGCCAGAACTCGCATTTACTCAGCTTGACATACAATCTTTCCTCGCGAAGCACTTAAAGTACCTTTCTTAAATGAATTTTGTGCTCCTCATGATCCTTTAAATAAATCAAGATATCATCAATGAATACCACCATAAATTTATCCAAGTACGGCCTGAAAACCCTATTCATCAAATCCATAAAAGCAGTTGGAGCATTTGTAAGGCCGAAAGGCATAACAAGAAACTCATAGTGGCTGTATCATGTCCAAAAAGCTGTTTTAGCCACATCCTCCTGCTTAATCCTCAGTTGGTAATAACTGAACCTCAAATCAATCTTTGAAAGCACTCGAGATCCTTACAACTGATCAAATAAATTATCAATGCGCAGTAGAGGGTATTTATTTTTAATCGTGATCTTATTCAACTCACGATAGTCAACACACAACCGCAAAGACTCATCTTTCTTCCTTACGAACAACATCATTGCACCTCAAGGAGATACACTCGGTCTGATAAAATCCTTGTTTAACAGCTCCTATAATTGCAACTTCAACTCCTTCAATTCAGCCGAAGCCATACGATTGGGGGATTTAAAAATTGGACTAACATCAGGAACAATAATAATCTCAAACTCAATTTTTCGGTGTGGAGGCAATCCAGGTAACTCCTCTGAAAATACATCCTCAAAGTCACAAACAACCAAGATGTCCTTAGCCGGCACACTATGACTTCCAGTAGTGCAGGCATATGCCAAGTAAGCTCTATATCCACTTCTCATCAAATGCTTGGCATGTAAAGTAGAGATCAACACAGGCACCCCCTTTTTCTTAATGCCCTGAAAGAAAAAAGGCTCCATTTCAGGAATATTAAAATAAATTCGCTTCAGAAAACAGTCAATACTGACGTGATATTTAGGCAGCCAGTCCATTCCTAGGATCACATCAAAATCACCCATGTCCAACAACACTAAGTCCACAACCAAACGGTTTCCATTCACCTTAACTATACATTTTGGATACATAATATCCGTAATCACAGAAGATCCGGTGGAGTACACAGATAATTTACAATCCAAAATACACGGGGCAGATACAATACAGCATACAAATCGTAGGGAAACAAAGGAATAGGTAGACCCCGAGTTAAATAATATGGATGCAGAAACTCCACAAATAGAAAGAGTACCTTCCACAACATTCGGAGATGCCTCCGGATCTTGAACAACTACTGCGAAGGCCTTTGCCGAGACAGTAGGCTTCTTTCCTTCCAATCTCGGAGATAGCGGACAATCCCTGATAATGTGGCCTTACTGCCTACATCTGAAACACGCTCCCGACAACTTATGGCATGCTTGTCCCGGATGTTTTCTCCCACAGAAGGTACAGTCATCAGCTAACACTCTAGTACTGGTTACTGACTGAGTCGGTACAACACTCTTTCCCTTGTCAGCCGCCCTAGTCTTTTTGGACGGTCCAGAAGACCCCGCAGCTGATCAGGTACTTATCCCCGCTCGGCTAGCGGTTCTCTTTGCGTAGAATCTCTCTGTTTTCGCCTCCTTCTCATAAATCACTGCTCGATCCAGGATCTCAGCATAAGTTTGGAGCTTTAAAAAAGACAATAATTTTCTAATGTCATCCCGCAACCCTTGCAGGAACTTCTTCACTTTTCTTTGCTCATCCTCTACGTAAAAAGGTGCAAAACGGGACAACTCCGTGAACTTGGCATCGTACTCTTTGATCGTCATGTTCCCTTGTCTCAATCTCATAAATTCTTACTCCTTCTGATCTCAGAGATTGGATGGAAAATGCATCCTCAAACATCTCCCAGATAATGGCTTCATTGGGCACTCCCATCGCCCTTTTTTGTATATCCCACAAACTATCAACTTCACCTTCCAACTAGTACGCCACAAAGATGACTTTCTCTCTATCGGTACAGCCAAGCACAGCGAATATCTTCTTCATTCTTTTCAACCACACGTCTGCTTCATCCGGATCAGGCTTTCCTAGGAAGCCCGGTGCTCGTTCAGCTGTGAATCTATCATATATCGTAGGACCAAAAAGTGTCAGAGCTGACTCAAGTGCAAGAATCGGAGCCACGTGCTTTTGCTCGACAGATTCTATTACATTGGTCATTCTCTCCAATAGGTCAATATAAGCAGCCTCTCTATCATGAGGCATGCTACCGCCACCGCGGTCGTTCCTTCTATCGTTCTACTTGCCATCTTATAATCAAGGCAAACACAAGGCTATAAGGACAATAATTCAATGGAATGAGAAAGAAATATTCAACAGCTTTAAGAAATTTTCAACCTATCCTAAAAACCAATCTCCTAAAGGTCCTAACTGTCTCAACTTCCTCTACTTATTCCTATAGGAATTATATTCAGAGATTCAAACATATGCTTCTACTTTTTAATCAATTAATTCCTAAGGTATCTCAATTCTCTGATACCAAATGTGACGGAACGAATTTTTTCTCCTTAAAAGCTTCCGTCAAGATAGGAATAGGATTAACGATACTAAAATATAAGACAAGACTTCTGCAGAAATTTCGGTAGAGTCTCCTTTGTAACAAGATGAAGAACCCAAAATATAACCTGTATAATCATCCATTATGAGCATACAACTATCAATCATTCACAAATCTTCTTATAACAAGTATACACAGGATCACATGCACCATCCATAGCATAAATCTACAAAAGCGTTATCTACACTAACAGTTCAATAACAAGATGCCAACTAGGACCTGTACAGTATATCCAAAAGTTTAGAGCGGAAGCTAAACTATTAACCTGCAGAAGTATAGTTTTTTCTTTTTACTATCTCATACATCATGCATTCTATACAAAATCCACATGTCCATGGACATCCATAAATACAAGATTAGTATATAAAATCGTATGATCAGACAAGTCTTTACGTCAACTGCTCTCCTAAAATAGCTCCACAAAGCTTCAGGTCCTAAAAAATCTTCAAGATTTCCTTCAGTCACTCTTTTTCGTCGGGCACTAACTCTACTTCTCATCTGGTGGGGAAAAAAGTAATAAAACGTGAGTCGGGACCCAACAAGGTACATGCACATGAGTAGTAAAACAGTGATGCAGAACGGTCATGTAATTATTCATAAGCAGAACAGTTAATCAGAATATAATCCAGAAAATGGAGAAAACATACTTTAACGGTATTAAGCTTCAGTATCAGAAATCAATAGTCGGTAAACAGTAATCAGTAGATGTTAATTAGCAGGCAAAAAACAGTAAGCAGTAGTCGGTGTTCAGTATTCGGTAAACTGTAAACAGCAATCGATATTAGGTAGACGGTAAACGGTACTCCATAATCGGTAATCGGGACAATAAACGGTAACATAACATTATCGGTAACAGACCCTGCCAGTATACCCTACTAGCTGAGGGGGCGAATAATTGAGGATAGATTGTGTTCACTCCACACAATCCAAGGCCTGTAATTATAATATCCCATCTCACAGGATCGGTACGGTATGCCACCCGAAGGTAGGCCGGTAACGGTAAATCCTCCTGACCGTAACATCCCGAGGAAGGGCGGACCACAAATAGCTTCATGGACAGAGTTATCCTCGATTACCACCAAAAAGTCCTAAGGCATGCTGGATAACCTATCCGGACTGTAGTCAGTCCCGAGTCTTAAATAACAGTAACGAAAATAATCTCTTTATTAAAAACCCTCTTTCATAATCATAGTTTCATAATTTACTTTCAGTTAACTTCAGAACATACGGTAACGGTCTAAAACTCCTCCAGTTTTGCTTAAACGGTGCATGAAATTTTGATCGGTACAAGTCCATGCAAATTTTAGAAACAAATTATACAGGGAGTTTCTTTTCAATATCAATTAACTTTTATATAACTGGAGCCTTGGTTAAAAATCACTAAAACCCCTTCATTTTCGTACTTAGCGCTTCGCCAAAGTCTTCGGACTCAAATCGGTCTTTATACATGTGCTTATTCGTGAAATAAATGCCATAAATCTATGGATATACATTAAATCATGTAATTTACTCAAGCTTCACAATATTTTCGAGCTAGGGTTTCATCACATATTTTCGGAAGCAAATCGAACAACATTTACATGCATGTACATGAAATCGAAGCCAAAACTTGCAATAAATATGGATAAATACAAAACCTAACCAAAGAATCGAAGGAAACATGCTTCATTTACTTTAAGCATACATAAACATCATTTTAAAGTATCTTTATCAACTTTAAAGCAAGAAGGAACGGTAAAAACGAAAAACAACGTCCGAAGTACACTTGCCTTGGCCCGATCTACCGTTATTTTTATCGGGTGTGGATTGAAACTAGCGATTTTCCCTTCTCCTCTTCTCTTCTTCCTCTTTTTCCTCTCCTTCATGCGTGCTTTGTTCTCTC
Source organism: Nepenthes mirabilis (assembly GCA_025585075.1). Lineage (NCBI taxonomy): Eukaryota > Viridiplantae > Streptophyta > Magnoliopsida > Caryophyllales > Nepenthaceae > Nepenthes > Nepenthes mirabilis. The sequence continues at coordinate 12,648 of JAODPA010077366.1, forward strand.
TCTCTCTCCCATTTCCCTTTTCTCCTTCCTTTTATAACAAAAGCGAAGCAAAAACGCGGGCAAAAGTCGGGGTCGCGCTCGAGTGCTCAGCGAGTGGGCCGTTTCTGTTTTTCACGCTCGAGCGGCCAGGGGGCTAGGGCGAGCGGGCTACATTCTATTAAACACGCTCGAGCAGCCAGCGGGCGCGCGGCGAGCGGGCTCGCTACTGGATTTTGCGCTCACTACAGCGCCTCGGGCGCATAGCAGGCGCCACAAGGCTGCTTGCTGATCTCGGATATTTTTTAACTTTTTACTTTCAAATATCATTTTTCACTATAAGTTTGGCCTCTTAATAATACTCATCATTTTAATTACTTCCAATTTTCACGTTTTCGGTTCCGAGGCCTCACAGAAAGGCTCTCATCCGAACCTTCTAATAGGTATAGTTACTCCCATCAAAGAATAGCTCTCGTATACGTCTAGATCGGAAGTCACAGATTGGGGTAAGTCTCTAATACCAAGTAAATGAAACATTTTGATCCTAAATCACACAAAAGTTTCGACCCCACAATAAATTAGCGAAAGTAATATGAATAAATAAATATTCAATATACGTAAAGAATATTTAATTCTAAATGATATGAGCAATACGAGCATATAAATGAATGTAATAACAAATGACAATAAAGGAATAATTTTTGGTGACGAAGGAAAAACTTGATAACTACGGCTATTGAGAAAAACCCTCCAAATTTGAACGGCCAGGGAAGATATGTATTATGAAAATCAACTTACAGATCTGGTGATAATAACATGCCTATCCAACTGACTTACTCCCATCTGGTGAACCCTACCAAGGAACTTCTTAGATTTACCCACGGCAACGGAATCGGGTACATTCCGGTCTTTATGTCAATCTTTCCTCTTTAACCACTTGAATTACCAAACACAATTGGAGCCCAGTGTCCACACCACCGACATCGCCATGACGGTTAACAGGCGGTAATAGGTGTAAAGATGAAAGCACGATAAGAAGAGAAAACCTTGTCAATCGAGTACAATAGTTAGAGTGAAATTTTCTCAATAATGAAGTACAAAGATGTGGGAATTTTCAAGTGAAATGCAACTCCAAAGTTGTTCCAAGCAAATTAGGTTTAAAGACCTAAGACATTAATATATGTATGTCTCAAAAACTAGGTTTGAAAATAAATCCATTTGAGACAAAAGGTCCGCGCTGCTCGAGCACCCATCAGGCGCGCGGTGGGCGTGGGATACGGTTGGGAGAAATCATGCGCTAGTGCTTGTGACGGAACGGATTTTGTTTTTCCTCAGAAACTTCCGTCAAGACAGAAATAGGATTTAGGATCAAAATACAAAGTTTAACTTCTGTAGAAATTTCGCCAGAGTATCCTTTGTAATTGGATGAAAATCCAAAAATACAACCTTGTACAGAATCTGTATAACCAACCAGTACAAGCATACAACTATTGATTTATACAGTAATTTTTTCTACAACATGCGTACACAGGACCAAAAATGTCATCCATGGCATTAATCCAGTAAACTATCTACTACATTAATAGTTCATGAGTGAGATGCCATCTAGGACCTATACAGAATATCCAGAAGTATAAAGTGGAAGCAGAACTATCAACCTGTAGAAGTATAGCTTTTCCTTTTTTATCACATACATCACAAGCATTTCTATACAAAACCCATATATATATAAATGTCCATAGGCATAAAATCCATTTACAAAATCACATATCAAGTCAAGTCTTTACATTCAACTGATTCTCCAAAATAGCTCTAAAATACTTAAAATCTCCACAGTTTTCAAGCTAGACTCTAGATCACTCATTCTCGTCTGGTACTAGCTCTACAATCTCATCTGGAGGAAAAAATAGTAAAATAATGAGTCGAGACCCAACAAGGTACGTGTAGATATGTAATAAATTAGTTATACAGAACAGTTCTGAAACTATACAGAAATAGAACAGTTATGCAGAATAGAACATAGAAAACAGAGATAGCATAATTTGACATAATTAAACTCAGAAATCAGAGATCAGTGCATTTTAGAAAGTAGAATCAGGAACTTCCTCTTTTATATCAGTACAGAACAGTAATCGGTATAGAACAGTATTAGAAAAGGGCAGGATCAGTTCAGAAAGCAGAATCAGTAGACATAAAAGGACAGTGAAGAATAGTAATGGATCCTGCCAGTAGACCCTATTAACTGAGGGGGTGAATAATCGATAATAAATTATATCCACTCCACACAATTTAAGGCCAGAAATAGAAGTAGGAGATCCCTTCCCATGGGATTAGTACAGGTGTGCCTCCCGAAGGTAGGTCAGGTTCAGAATCTTTCCTCCTGACATAATGCCCCGAGAAAATGGCGGTCCACATATAACTCTATGGATAGAGTTATCCTCGATTACTATGTCGGAGAATATAATCTGACTGTAATCAGTCCTGGGTTGTAATTAATAGTATTAGAAATAACTTCCTAACTGAAAACCCTCTTTCGTTCAGAGTTTCACAATTACCCTTTGGTTAATTTCAGAATATTCAGAAACAGTTCATAACCTTTCAGATTTATTTTAGAATATATAGAGATAGTTAGAAACCCTTCAGAATTGGTTCAGAATATACAGTAACGGTCTAAAAACCCTTCAATTTTACTTCAGAAGTGCACGGTAATTTATCAGTATAAGTCCGTGTAAAATTTTCAAAAAAAAACTATACCAGGGGCTTCATTTTGGTGCCAATTAACTTTTATATAACAAAAGCTATGGTTAAAAATCATTAAAACCCCTTCATTTTCGTACTTAAGGTTTCGCCAAAACTTTCGAACTCAAATCGAACACCAAACATGTGTTTATTCATGAAATCAATGCCATAAATCTAAATACATATACTAAATCATGCAATTTAACAAAAAATTCATAATATTTTCAAGTTAGGATTTCACCACATACTTCTAGAACTAAATCGAACACTAATTACATGCTTGTTCATGAAATCGAGACCAAATCTTACAATACACATGAGTAAACACGAAATCTAACCGAACAATCGGGGAAAACATGCTTCGTTTGCTTTAAACATACAACAATATAATTTTAGAGTATTTTCATCAATTTTGAAACAAGAGAAAGCAGCAAAAGCAGAAAACAATGTCTGAAGTACACTTGCCTGAGCCCGATCTACTGTTATTTTTACCCGAAGTGGATCGGAATGAGTGATTTTCCATTTTTCCTCTTCTCTTCTCCCTCCTTTTCCTTCATGCTGCTGCTGCTCTCCCTTCTCTCTTTCCCCTTGCTTTTATAATAAAAACGAAATCAGAACGTGGAACAAAAGTCGTGACCGTGCAAGAGCGCGTGGCGAGCGCACGGCGAGCGCACTGCATTTCTGCAAGCGCTCGAGCGCGCCAGGGCGCACGGCGTGCGGGCCAGGTTCTGCCAGCGCCCGCTCGAGCGTGCCAGGGTGAATGATGTGTCGGCTAGGTTCAGGATTTTGTGCTCGTTGTCGCACCTCGGGCGCGTGGCAGGTGCAGACTTGCTGCCTGCTGAACTTGGGTATTTTCTAACTTTTTTACTTTCGACCCTCATTTTTCAATGCATGTTTGGCATCTTATAGATTATCATCATTTTAATTACTCCCAAATTATCATATTTTTGGGTCCGAAACCTCACACTCTCTCCCACTTAAAAAAATTTTATCCTCGAAATTAAACAAATTTACATACCTCAAGAAAATAAGTGGGGATATTTGCTTCTGATCTCCTCTTCACGCTCCCAAGTGGCCTCCTCCGGTGAGTGATTTCTCCAAAGTACTTTCATCAGGGGAATGGTTTTTGTATGTAATCTCTGATCCTTTCGATCCAAAATCTGCAGTGGCTCCTCGATATAGGATTAATCCTTATCGATAGTCAAGGATCCGCAGTCAATCACGTGTGCAGGATCGTGGACGTACTTCCGAAGTATCGATACATGAAATATATCGTGTACGCCCGTCAGACTAGGCGGTAACACCAACTTGTAGGCTACCTCCCCGATCCTTTCAGAATCTCAAAAGGATCAATGAACTGCGGCTTTAGTTTTCCCTTCACTCCAAACCGGAATGTTCCCTTGGACGGTGAGACTTTCAGAAAAATAAGGTCTCATACTTCAAAGCTCAATTCTGTCCTCCTCCTATCTGCATAACTTTTCTGTCTGCTTTTATCAATCTTCAGATTATCATGGATCAGTTTAATTTTCTCTACTATTTTCTTCACAATCTCAGGGGCTAAAATCCTTTTATCTTTAGTTTCCTCCCAGTAAATCGACGACTTGCATTTTTTTTCATACAACGCCTCAAAAGGTGCCATGCCGATACTAGCCTAATAACTGTTATTATAAGCAAATTCAGCCAGCGTAAGATAAGTGTCCGAAGTTCCTTTCATATCTAAAATAAAGGCCCTCAGCATATCCTCAAGAATCTGAATGATACACTCAGATTGGCCATCACTTTGGGGTTGATATGTAGTATTAAATTTTAACTTTGTCCCCAGTTTCTGATGCAAACTTTTTTAAAATTTCGAGACAAAACGGGGATCTCTATCAGACACAATGGAAGCAGGAACTCCATGAAGCCTCACAATCTCGTTCACATATAATTGAGCCAATCTATCACGCGAATAGGTCATCTTGATCACCAAGAAGTGGGCTGATTTTGTCAGCCGATCAATTATAACCCAAACGGTATCATGATTCCTAAGAGTCTTCGATAAACCCGATATAAAATTCACAGTAATATCTTCCCATTTCTAACTCGGGATCGGCATAAGCTGTAACAATCCAGAAGGCTTCCTCCTCTTAACTTTGAGTTGCTGACATACCAGGCATTTTTTCACATAAGCCATAATATCTCTCTTCATGTTCTTCCACCAGAAAGTTTTCTTTAGATCCTGATATATTTTATTCGTTCCAGGGTGAATCGTATATCGGGATCAGCGAGCTTCCTTCAAAATCCTTTCCTTCAATTCTCTATCGTCCGGTACACATAGTCGGTCTCTAGACCTTAATACTCCATCAGTTCAGACGTTAAAATTAGCTCGAGATTCTTTATTCAGATCACTTATAATATCCACAAGGAACGGATCATTCACTTGCTTCTCTTTAACTTCGCTGACTACTTCCAGTTGGATCTGAAGATACGATAGGAGTATACTATCACCTTTAGAATAACGTTGGAATTATATTGTTTCAGGTAATCCAAAATTTCCATTTGCTTGATTTGCAATTGAGCCACATACCCCAATCAGCAACTCAATACATTTGCAACTACATTTTCCTTCCCTAGCTTATACTGTATCTCAAAGTCATAATCTTTTAAGAAATCAAGCCATCTGCTTTGTCTTATGTTAAGTTCCTTTTGTAAAAATAGGTACTTTAAACTTTTATGATCAGAATATATAAGGAACTTTTCATCATACAAATAATGTCTTCAAATTTTTAAGGCAAAAACAATAGCAGCAAGCTCTAAATCATGGGTAGGGTAGTTCTTCTCATATACTTTCAGTTGCGTAAATCCATAAGCTACAACTTTACCATATTGCATCAATACACATCCTAGACCCTCCTTAGAGGCGTCGCAGTACACCTCAAAGTCTCCTGAACCCTCTGGAATAATCAATACTGGAGCGGTAGTTAAGCAATCCTTTAGCTCCTAAAAGTTCAGATCACACTCCTCAGTCCATACAAACTTAGTCTCCTTCTTTAGCAATTGAGTCAGAGGCATAGCAATCTATGAGAAATTCTCTACAAAATGCCTGTAATAATCTGTCATGCCTAGAAAGCTCCTAACCTCAGTCATAGAAGCCGGCCTGCTCTAATTTGTAATAACCTCTACCTTCTTTGGATCCACAGAAATACCACCATCAGAAATTATATGCCCCAAAAATATCACCTTCTCTAGCCAAAATTCACATTTACTCAGTTTAGCATATAATTTTTCCTTGTGGAGCACTTAAAGTACTATCCTCAAATGAATCTCGTGTTCCTCATAATTTTTTGAATAAATCAGGATATCATTAATAAATACCACCATAAATTTATCCAAGTACGGCCTGAACACCCTATTCAACAGATCCATAAAAACAGTTGGAACATTTGTAAGGCAAAAAGACATAACAAGGAACTCATAATGGCCATAACGTGTCTGAAAAGCAGTCTTAGCCATGCCTTCTGGCTTAATCCTCAATTGATAATAACCGAATCTCAAATCAATCTTTGAGAATACCCGAGATCCTTATAACTAATCAAATAAATCATCAATATGCGGTAGAGGATATTTATTCTTAATCGTGATTTTATTCAACTCACGATAATTAACACACAATTACAAAGACCCATCTTTCTTCCTCACAAATAATACTGGTGTACCCCAAAGAGATACACTTGGTCTGATAAAACCCTTATCTAACAGCTCCTGTAATTATAATTTTAACTCCTTTAATTCAGTCAGAGCCATACGATGAGGGGCCTTAGAAACTGGACTAACACCAGGAACAATAGCAATTTCAAACTCAATCTCCCAGTGTGGAGGTAATCCAGGTAACTCCTCTGAAAATATATCCTCAAAATCGTAGACAACCAGGATATCCTTAGCCGACACACTATGACTCCTAGTAGTACAGGCATATGCTAAGTAAGCTTTACATCAACTTTTCATCAAATACTTAGCATGCAAAGTAAATATTAATACAGGCACACCCTTTTTCCTAATGCCTTAAAAGAAAAAGGTTCCATTTTAGGAATATTAAAGTAAACCCTATTCAGAAAACAGTCAATGCTGGCATGATATTTGGTCAGTCAGTTCATCTCTAAAATCACATCAAAATCACCCATGTTCAACAATACCAAATCCACAACCAAATATTCCCCATTCACCTCAACTATACATCCAAGATACACAACATTAGTAATCACAAAGGAACCAGTGGGAGTACACACAGACAATTCACAATCCAAAATGTACGGGGCAGATACAATGTAGCATGCAAATCGCAGAGAAATATAGGAGTGGGTAGATCTTGAGTCAAACAATATAGATGTAGAAATTCTACAATTAGGAAGAGTACCTTCCACGATATTCGGAGATGTCTTCGGGTCTTGAACAGTCACTGCGAAGGCCTTTGTCGGGACAGTATGTTTCTTTCCTTCTAGCCTCAGAGGTAATGGACAGTCTTTGATCTGGTGGCTCTACTGTCCATATCTGAAACGTGCTCCCGATGCCTTTTGACATGCTTGTCCCGGATGTCTCCTCCCATATAAGGTATAATCTTCACCCAATATTCTAAAATCGGTCACTGACTGAGCCGGTACAATGCTCTTTCCCTTGTCACTTGTCCTAGTCCTTTTGGACGGTTTAGAAGATCCCACAGCAGATCCAGTATTAATTTCTGCCCTGCTAGCAGTCCTCTTTACATAAAATCTCTCCGTCTCTACTTCTGTCTCATTGATCGCTACCCTATCCAGAATTTTAACATAAGTCTGCAGTTTCAGAATTGACAGCGACTTACTAGTGTCATCCCGTAGCCCTTGTTAGAACTTCTTCACCTTTCTCAACTCATCCTGTACATAGAAGGGTGCAAAATGGGATAATTCAATAAATCTGGCATCGTACTCCTTCACCGTCATATGTCCTTGTCACAGTCTCATAAACTCTTACTCTTTCTGATCTTGGAGGTTGGATGGGAATTATTTCTCCATAAACGCATCTTCAAACATCTCCCAAGTAATGGCATCATCGGGCACTCCCAACGCCCTCTTCTTCATACTCCACCAGGTATCAGCTTTGCCCTCCAATTTATACACCGCAAAGGTGACCTTCTCCCGATCGGTACACCCAATCACGGCGAATATCTTCTTCATCCTCTTTAACTGCACATCTACTTCTACCGAATCAGGCTTTCCTAGGAAGCCCGGTGCTCGCTCTGCTGTAAATCTATCATAAGTTGTAGGAGTAAGAAGTGCCGGAGTTGTCTCGGGTGCAGGGACTGGAGCTATGTGCCTCTGTTTGACAGATTTTACTACATTAGTCATTCTCTCCAACAGATCGATATAAGTAGCCTCCTTATCATAGAGCGTACTAGCACCACCATGGTCATTTCTTCTACTCCTTCTACTAGCCATCCTATAATCAAAACAAATACAATTTTATAATCCCAAGAAATCAGTGGAAGGAAAAATAAATATTCAACAGTTTAATGAAATTTAAACCTAACCTAAGAACCTATCTCTTAAGAGTCTAGTTGCCTTATTTACACTGACCTATTTCTACAGGAATTCAGTACAGAGATTCAAACCTATGCTTCTATTTTTTAAAAAATTAATTTCTAAGGCATCCCAATTTTCTGATACCAATTATGACGAAATGAGTTTTTTTTTTCTCAGAAATTTCTGTCAAGACAGAAACAAGATTTATGACCAAAATACAAAGTTTAACTTCTGTAGAAATTTCGGCAGAGTCTCCTTTATAATTGATGAAAACCCAAAAATTCAACCTATCCAGAACCTGTATAATCAACCAGTACAAGCATACAACTATCGATTTATACCATAATTTTTTCTATAATACGCGTACACAGGACCACAGATACCATCCATGACATTAATCCAGCAAACCATCTAATACATTAACAGTTCAAGAGTGAGATGCCATCTAAGACCTGTACAGAATATCCAGAAGTATAGAGCGGAAGCGAAACTATCAACCTGCAGAAGCATAGTTTTTCCCTTTTCATCACATACATCACATGCATTTCTATACAAAACCCATATATACATAAATGTCCATAGGTATAAAATCCATATATAAAATTACATATCAGGTCAAGTCTTTACATCCAACTGATTCTCCAAAATAGCTCCAAAATACTTCAGATCTCCACAGTTTTCAAGCTAGGCTCTAGATCACTTCTTCTCGTCTAGTACTAGCTCTATATTCTCATTTGAAGGGAAAAAAATAGTAAAGCAGTGAGTTGATACCCAACAAGGTACGTGTAGATATACAATAAATAAGTTATGCAGAACAATAATGAAACTATGTAGAAACAGAACGGTTATGCAGAATAGAACATAGAAAACAAAGAAAGCATAATTTAACGATAATTAAACTCAGAAGTCAGATATCAGTGCATTTCAGAAAGCAGAATCAGGAACTTCCTCTTTTATATCAGTATAGAATAGTAATCGGTACATAATAGTATCAGAAAAAGGCAGGATCAGTTTAGAAAGTAGAATCAGTAGACATAAAAGGACAGTGAAGAATAGTAACGGACCCTGCCAGTGGACCGTACTAATTGAGGGGATGAATAATCAAGGATAGATTGTATTCACTACATATAATTTAAGGCCAGAAACAGAAATAGGAGATTCCTTCCCATGGGATCAATACAAGTGTTCCTCCCGAAGGTAGGCCAAGTTCAGAATCTTTTCTCCTGACCGTAACGCCCCGAGGAAAGGGCAGTCCACGCATAACTCTATGGATAGAGTTCTTCTCAATTATCACCATAACGTTCTAAGGTATGCCGGAGAACTTAACCTGACTGTAATCAATCCTGGATTCTAAATAACAGTATCAAAAATAACTTCTTAACTGAAAACCCTCTTTCATTTCAGAGTTTCACAATTACCCTTCGGTTAATTTCAGAATGTTCAGAAACAATTCATAACCTTTTAGATTTATTTTAGAATATACAGAGACAGTTAGAAACCCTTCAGAATTGGTTCAAAATATACAGTAACAGTCTAAAAACCCTTCAGTTTTACTTCAGAAGTGCACGGTAATTTATCGGTATAAGTTTGTGTAAAATTTTTAAAAACAAATTATACCAGGGGTTTCATTTCGGTGCTAATTAACTTTTATATGACAGAAGTTATGGTTAACAATCATTAAAACCCATTTATTTTCGTACCTAGGGTTTTGCCAAAACTTTTGGACTCAAATTGAATACCAAACATGTATTTATTTATGAAATTAATGCCATAAATCCAAATACATATACTAAAACATGCAATTTAACCAAAAATCCATAATATTTTCGAGTTAGGGCTTCATCACATACTTCCGAAACTAAATCGAACACTAATTACATGCTTGTTCATGAAATCGAGGCCAAATCTTGTAATACACATAAGTAAACACGAAACCTAACCAAACAATTGAGAAAAATATGCTTCGTTTGCTTTAAACATGCAACAATATAATTTTAGAGTATTTTCATCAATTTTGAAACAAGAGAAAGCGGTAAAAGCGAAAAACAACGTCCGAAGTACACTTGCCTGAACATGATCTACTGTTATTTTTATCCGGAGTGGATCGAAATGAGTGATTTCTCCTTTTTCCTCTTCTCTTCTCCCTCCATTTCCTTCGTCCTGCTGTTGCTCTCTCTTCTCTCATTCCTCCTTCCTTTTATAACAAAAACGAAATCATAACGAGGGACAAAAGTCGCGACTGCGCTCGAGCAAGTGGCGAGTGCGTGATGAGCGCGCTGCATTTCTGCCAGTGTCTGCTCGAGCGCGCCAGGGCGCACAGTGTGTGGCCCAGGTTCTGCCAACGCCCGCTCGAGCGCGCCAAGGCGAACTGCGTTCGGGCTAGGTTTGGGATTTTATGCTCGCTACCGCACCTCAGGATTACGCGCAGACCTGCTGCCTGCTGAACTCGGGTATTTTTCAATTTTTTACTTTCGACCCTCATTTTTCAATGCATGTTTGGCCTCTTATAGATTATCATCATTTTAATTACTCTCAAATTATCATGTTTTCGGGTCTGAGACCTCACAGTGCTCGAGCGTGGATCGGGCACTCATTAAGCACCCCGGTTCTAGAAAGCATGCTTGGTTGGCGCCTCGGACTCTCCATGTGACGTCCCACATTCTTACTTACTCTTAATGAGACATTATACTACATATAAGTCCATAATATATCATAATTATATACAGGATCCACATATCGCCGTATCAAGTGGCTCTAACCCCGTATGACTTGAATATGGAGTCAGATTCCTTAGATAAACTATTCGGAACCAAAAATTATTATCATAAAAATTTTACAGAAGCACTAATAATATCTATGATAATTTGCAGAAGTATGACTAAATAATCAACACCAAGCATAGTAAATACATATATTTACTTATTACATGACGAAGTATAAAATTTTTCTAATATATTACATTCCATCAATATTTGAACCTAAATGTTTTCTGTCTTTGCTCCTGATTCACCTGATACCAACTCATGCCCTACATTTGAGAGGTTAGGAAAATAGCAAGTGAATAAGTCAAATTCTCAGTAAGGTACAAATAAAGCAAAACACATGCATATTTGTACTTAAAATAAATATATAAACATATACATCAGCAGAATGAGAATATGCATGAACTTCTGATTCTTCTTTTCTGATTCTTAATTCTCATTAGTCATTTTATTATCTATCTTTAGAGACTAGGGTTAGTAGGCCATACCAACTAAAGAAGCGGTTGATCGATGTTCGGATTGTGTTTTATCTACATAATCCTGAATCTTCCTTTTTTACATCTTGAAGACAGGATAATACTATCTATTATCTCTAGGTAGATGGCACAGGAATCGCTTCAGCGATACAGAATTGAATTAATTCATCGGGTATCGATCTTTCATCATAATATAAGGCATGTCAAGGCATATTACCCACTACAATACACGGTTAGGATAATCATTGAGTTTTTCACTATAATATCTATGGCATGTCAGAGAATATTACCCGCTGAGATAATTCCTCAGTCCATTTTCATACTTATTCTAAAAAAACTGAAAACTTCTTTATAGAAATTTTTATCTTGTTTTTCATGCTTCTTTACTTAATTCTCTCTATCTTAGGAGAAAATGCTTATCATTCTTTGAATTTTACGAAACTTCTATAACATCTTTTCTTAAACATAAGACCATATCATATGGTAATAAATAATAGAAATCATTGTAATGGCCATGCAAAGTTTCCATGTAAATTTCCATCATATCAAAATAGGCAATCAAAACTTGATAATAAACCATAAATTGTAACAAAATCAATGCATTGTCCATTTTAGTGTATTTAACATTAATTTCTTACCTATGTTAAAATGTGAATTTAACATATGATATATTTGGCTAATTCTATTGTAAACTCAATATTTGATTCCAAGGTTAACTCAATTAGTTCCTTTAGTCAATTTTGAATTCCAATTCTTAAGGACTTGGTTCCTAGTTCGGGGGTCGGTTCGGGTCTTCAAATTTTACCTTAAATATTTTATTACTTTTCTATATTATCTTAATAAATATTCGGGTACTGATTTATCCGGTTTTAAAACCAAGATAGATTGGTTGAGGGCGTTAATTCCAGCTTGTGCCAGAAGGCTAATGGGGGACTTAGCAGTTTCGGGGCCCCATTTTGGTACTATACTAAAGGTATTTTTGGCAACCCTTTTACAGGTGAATATTTTAAACTTAATAATTGATGATGTGGTCGGGTCGGGTATTGGTTCACCCGGTTCAGGCCCGGTTTGGTTTATTTCTTCCAACTTCCAGGTTCAGCATTAAAGCTGCTGAACCCAGTTCAATCCACTTTAAGGGGTCGATTCACTGTTCATTTATAAGTATTTTTGGATGCCAATTTATAGGATAATAGCTCGATTTTAGTACTTAATAACGTGGACCAGTCGGCTCCTAATTCCACCAATTTATGACCAGTTCAATCCCTTGATTTGGACTGCTGGAATCGGTTTTTGTTTTGGTGACCGGTTCATGACCGGTTCTAGCCTAAATTTTAAAGGGTGACTCTTGAACATAATCTTAAGGCTCTTAGGGTTATATCATGGCCGGCTTGGCCAATTTGGAATCCAGTTCGTTTCCGGTTTAGAGGCATATTTTTCACTACATTTTGATGCAGTTCAGCAAGACATTTTACTATTCATGGGTCCGGTTCACTGACCAATCTAGCTCATATTTATGAGCCTTTTAGTCACGAAATATATAAGATATTAACCTAATTGTATACCAAATTTGGGCTGGTTTAGTGCTCATTTGTTCACCGGTTTAGCCAAAATTCAAAAGCTATAAAATTGCAGATTCTGAAATTCCAACTTCAGCCAATTATATCCCATGTTTTCATGATAATATATGCATGAATTGATCATAAGACAAGTATTAAAGTAATAATATTTGAAAGATTTAACAATAAACAATACCAAATGAAAGAAGGAATCAATTACACTTGCCAGCAAATTTCAGTTACACTCCTTGTTGTCCTTGGTTTTCCTTCTCCCTTCTGATTTTTCTTTCTGTTTTCCTCTTTTGTTTTCCTTTCTGTTTTTCCTTCTTCTCTCCCACGTTTTTCCTCTCTTTTCCTCTTCCTCTCTTCGTCACACGTATTCTCATAGTATATTAATCAAGTGGCTGAGTCATTTGCAGCCAAAAGAGCTGTTGCCACCTACTTCAGCAGCTTGCAGCTGCTGTTGCCGTGGAAGATGGCTGCTTCAGCAGCTGTGAAGAGCTCCTGTCGTGACGTGTGTGTGTATATATTATATAGAAATTTTGGTGGAAGGTTGTGCAGCTGCCCGTGGCTTTTTCCTTACTGAATTATCAGCAAATATATTTTGCTGCTGTGGTGTTAAGCTACCGTGAGCCTCCTTATTTGCTGAATCCTAAGAATTTTAGCTTTGCATGTTGGAATATATATAATTTTTCTTAATTAATTTAATTTATACTATATTTAATCAATTAGATTAAGTTTGGTTACTAATCGGGTCTAATTTGAGTGATTAGTTTACCTTATAATTAACCGAATTTAACTTAATAACTAATTGAGTGAGAATTTTTTAATCGAATTAGTTCCCTTTCGTTGGTTCTCTCTTGTATTAATTGGGATTGAAGTCGGTTTCATTAAATAAATTTTTATAGCATTTTGGAGTGAGTTCCTAGCTTTTAGATTTTCACTATTCATTATTCTTAATTTTTTAACAACATCCTTAAATCGGTGAATATTTCGAGTTAACATATTTTATTTTTAGTAATTTTTCAAATGTCAGACTTCTCTGCATTCTTTGACCTCGATTAATTATGATTTTTTTGATCGGAAGATCTTGAGCCTTATAATTCTCCCATCTTTTTAAAAATTTCGTCTTTAAAATTAATGACTTTTGTTTTGAATTTGAATTTCCTATGTCCAATTCCTAGTTAAATCTTATGTTCAATATTATAACTCACACACTTTTGCTGCGCTACTCTGATTAACTCATAATAATCAAAAGAAAATCCTGAGGATATTGACATCACTAAGGAGAAATTCATAACTTTTAGTAGGAATATAAATGACCCCGAATTCATATTGGTAAAAATTCTATCTTTCCCCAAGATAATTTTAAATTCAACCATCCACAGAGAATTTTATTATGCATCTCAAAGTACTAAAATAATTCATGATGAGACACTTGCTCTGTATTTTCCTTAGTACTAATCTTAATATAACATCAATAATAATTCTAAGTTAATTCTTTCTTAAAAACATCCTCAAATATTCACTCAACAGAAAAATCTTTTATAATTTCAACAACTTTTGAATGTCTCAATGTACCCCAAATAATTCAGCACTTATTCTCATCACCTCTTATTCGTCTTGCTTTTGTTGTATTTAAAGTTTGTAACTTAAATTGGATTATGTTTACTAATTAGTCTATATTGACTTGTTAATCAAATTACCTTTAATATTACCTTCACATTTGGTATGCTTCAAAAATCCTTAATCATATCTACTGATTCAACCGAATTCCTAGACTCCATGACGTTCATAACCAAGGAATCCCATAACTATCATTAACATAATGTCCAATCCTCAAATTAGCGAGTTATAAAGGAAGGTATAGACTTCAAATCCCAAATAATACACATACAAAAATGTCAAAATTTAAAAATCATACCTTCCACGACCAGAGTATTGAATTTCCGCCAACAATCCTATCAGCAGAAATATTCTAAATTTTGGTCAGATCAAAATATCTTAACTACTTATCCTAAGGCCACAACTAATTCTTTCGCTACAACTAACTAGTCCTAACTCTATCTAAATTATTTAATTTAGGTTAACTCAATCTAAGTTTACGTATAAGATTGATCAATTTTAAAGTATCTCTTTTCTCTAATATCATCTGTGACGTCCCACGTTCTTACTTACTCTTAATGAGATATCATACTATA
>JAODPA010077377.1:0-27886 GCA_025585075.1 Nepenthes mirabilis
AAAAACCTCGATAATTTTTATCGGCACAACTTCCATTCTGCCCGGATACGAATCATTCCGCTTGATATTAATCAGAGAAACCCAAATTTTCGGATCAATGGAAAACGAATCCATGGAAACAAAACAAAACAATTTCACGCTCCGGAATTTCGCCATTTTTCCCTTTTCAGTTGATTCAGTTTTCCACCTTTTTCTTCCCCTAAGGTTTAAATCTGGTGCACAAACAATTGGGTGATGGATCTTTGACGCATTGACGCAGTTCAAGCATTTTGGCTCGATTCCCGTTCGTCAGGTTTGTTCATTAGTATCATTTTCTGAAAATGCTGTTATATTAACCAAGAAAATAGAAGATTGGATATTGATTTGATATTGAATTTGAACATTTATCCAAATACCGAATTATAGTTCTCTGCAAATGTTGAATTATAATTGCTCCGCTCAATGGTTCGTCTAACCGTTGGCATTTGATTAGAAAAGTGAAAAGATTGTTGATTCATTCGGAAAAATATTTCTGTAAATATATCAATGATTATTTCTTGCAAGAGATGACTTGTGGTACTGGCTGGTGATGATTGTTACGAAATTTCATTATCGTTTTCATCTCAGTGAAATATAAGTATTAATATTATTGTGAACTTTTCATTCATTGTAAATAGTATCCACGGTACGAACCCGTGAACTCAAAGTAACAGTGAAACAACCATACGTTGCACAAGACACACCCTCATCTTTTTAATGCAAATGTCAAATTATAGCAGCAACGTTCTAGGATTGAAAAATAAGCTAAGCCGTTCATGGATAGCTTAGAGGCTTGGCTTTGTCTATGTTTATTCAAGTTTGTTGGTTTGCAAAAATGAACAACACCCGAACATAATTTTGAGCTTGTTTGACTAACTGGCCAAACGTGAACTTGATTGGTCTTGAATTTTTAATTGCATTAAAAGCTCAGTTCAAATTATTTATGGGCTTGGGAATAGGCTCATAAATAAGTTTGTTCGAAGGATAATAATAGATGTGATTTTAGCTCATTTATGACTTGTTTTGATGCCTGCTAATAGACTCCTTTAAAAGCTTGTGCTTGGTTCGTTTATACAAAAAGAAACCAAGCCTGTGCTCAAGCTCGAGCTTAACTTGTTAATATGCTCAAATGAGCTGAGCCCAAGTCCGAGCTAAAAAAAAAGAGTTGAGACTGAGCTCATTTATAATATAAATGACCCGAGCCAAGAATGAACATGTCTAGGGTCAGGTTGGCTCGGATCTGCTTGACTCATCTGGATCCTCAGGTCTACCTATTAGCATTTGATGAAAAAAAGTTCAAAAAATACAGTTGATTAAATCTTCAGAAAAAAAGCACAATGCTGAAAATGCTATTTGTCTCTATAAAAAGTTATATCTCGTTTCCTGAATCTGAATGATCCTCCTTGAAATAGTTCATTAGTGGCAATGTTGTGGAGTAATAATGTAATATGAAATTTCTCCTTTTTTATTTTCTTAGGATTGTGAGCACTGTCTTGTTCTTTAATGTTTCTACTAGATATGGATCCGACAAGAGGAGGGTTTGAGAGACAGAAGAGCCTGAATAGCCCTGGGGAGATACCATCTCCCACAATGTTGCCACTGCATCGCCATGCATGTTCATCATCTTTTGGCCCATCGAATGTGAAGAAACCACTGAATTTGCAAGCGAAAGCTGCAGCTCAAAGGCTTGCACAGGTGATGGCATATCAACCGGCTGACTACAAAGATGACAATGAAGATGATTTCTCATTGGAATATGGCTCCATCTTTAGGACTTGTAGCAACCGGAAGGTCAATTAGACCTCATTCTTCCGTGGTAATAATTATGCCAATTATTTTAGTATGTTGTAGTGTGACTAACTGGAAAGAACAAATGATAGCACAAAGGTGGTCGGTGAAATTGTCAAATGGGATAATTGAAATTTGATGACCGAGTTGCTCCAAGATGTAAAAGCAAATTTGGCCAAGCAATCATAGCTAAGTAGAGTAGCATGATGACTTGACAAGCCAGTAGGAAAGTTTCAAATTTTTCTAGGAGTGTGAAAATGGAACAACCGCTATAATTCTACAGTTTTTAGACCTACTTGCATACTGCTTATTATTGGTATCTTAACTTGCATGGCTCCCTGCTTTTATTATACAGTCTTGAGACCTACTTGCACACTGCTTATTATTGGAACCTTAACTTGCATGGCTCCTCTTGGGATTATCTTGTTTGGATTGCATTTGTGAAACACGTTATCATGTTGGAGCTTATAGATTTAATCATCTTATTTTTTTAATAATTACGAATTAAGTAGCAAATCTATGGTGTTGGTAGTTTTGATCTTTCAATTTTTCTGAGTGAATTCTTGTTATTAATCATACTTTGTTCAAGTGCAAGCATTGAGAACTAATTTGACAATCATGTTGCTCCTATTAGTCACTTTGTCCAGTGGTTGAACAATCTCCCCCAGCATGTACTACAATAAGTGGTCGACAATCTCTGTCTATTAGGATGACTGATCAAACTACTATGGTTATGTGTTCATCTCAGTCCATCGGAATTGCAGAACGACCACCATCAGCTCATTCTGCATCAGTGATCCGATCATCTCTGGCTGCCAATCCCCTAGCGCAAGCCCCATCTAATAGATCAACTATGCCCATCAACCCTCTAGAGCAACCTCTACTTGAGAGATCTCTGAAGTTCTTCCACCCCTTGGAACAAACTCCATCTGGGCAATCTCCCATGTCCATCCATCCCCTAGAACTACCTCCATCCAGGCGATCACCAATGTCCATCCACCCCCAAGAGCAACATCTATTTGGGCGATCAACTCTGCCTATCAACCATCCAGAACAGCCTCCATATGCTCGCTCCATAACAAGTGGTGATCCAATCTTGGGAATTAAGGCAGTAGCCATGGTGCCTCCTGCAGTAACTATGTCTCTTAAGCCACAAATTCCTGAGAACCTAGCAGGAGTAGGAGCAGGAGCAGGAGTTCTGGGTGAAAGTAGAAAAGATAAAAGGTAACTTGGGGCTCAAGCTCCAAACATCACATTGTTCTCCAAATGTATGTATTTGTTTAGTTTGCTCAGATGCTTTTCTATACGCTGTACCCTTATGTGCACATAGCGAGAAACCAAATACTTATTTAGGTCAAGAATTTCGGGAAAAAATTTCTCGCTGTTGATGCTTAAATGGCTTTTGAAGTGGAGTCAGTTTATTTGTTGTACATCTTGTTCCTTCAAAATGTTACTTCATGTTTTTTCCAAGTAATTAATATTGGCTGATTCAAAATTTTGGCGGCTTTCTAAGTTGTTCATATTTGCTTGTATTTGGGTTCTGAAATTCTTTAGCTGCGCTGTTTTTTTTCTTGTACCATCAAATAGATTGTCAACGGATTCGGGGAGCATGAACTCAGGAGAATCTAATGAACTTTCGGCTCAGCTTTCTTCTACAGCTCTTCAAGTTGAGGTATGGTCAACGTTCATCCTTCATTTGTCGCATTTGAAAGAGTAGTTAGTTTCAGGCTGATGATGAGTAATTCTTTCAACTGGAAAAAATTGAAGGCATTTGGCTCCTGCGTTCTCCTTTGAAGTTGCAAACAAAATTTAATCTTTGAACATTGAGCTTATTTGTTTATCCTTTTCATTTGTTATTTGTTTTCTTCTTTCTCCTCTCTTCACCCTTTCAAATTCTGCTTTCCAGGTTTCATTAATTAGCTGTGAATTTCTTTTTGCAGCTTGATATGCTGCAGTAGGAAAATGAAAGCCTGCTTGAAAAGGTGCAATAATAAATTTAATTACCAGTTTTTTCAATCTGTTAATTTTCCAGTGCGAGCCTCAGCAACACAATACTCATTGTAACTTAAAAGTCATAGGTTCAAATAAGAAACAATCTCCCTATAATGTAAAGGAATTGTCACATTTATCTAACCTTCTAGAATCACAATGTGGGATCTTTGTGTATTGGACCAACCTTTTTTGTGTCAATTTTCCTAGTAATTGTTGGATTCCCACCTCCAACAATCTTTTTACCTTCACGGAAAGATTGGAAGTTTTGGTACACTATATTACCTTTGACTCGGTGATCCTTTTATCATCTTTTCTCATTGGAGCACGGTTTTGACAATAAACATGACTAACTTGGTCTTGACCCTTAGAAATGTTGGAATACTGATCTGAAGGTGCTTTCGTAATCTGACCCTGCAAGTGGGGTGTGTCCTGTTGTCTTAACAGTTAGCTCCATGGCATCTGCCAAATATTATCAATGCCAACTTGGGTAGAAAATATTGTGATAGATTAAGGGCCAAGCTTTTTCTTTCCTTGTTTGGCTGCTGCTTTTGCTGGTGCCATGAGTCCGAATCTTGTTGTTAAATGGGCCGTGTTGACA
This sequence comes from Nepenthes mirabilis, assembly GCA_025585075.1. Classification (NCBI taxonomy): domain Eukaryota; kingdom Viridiplantae; phylum Streptophyta; class Magnoliopsida; order Caryophyllales; family Nepenthaceae; genus Nepenthes; species Nepenthes mirabilis. The sequence continues at coordinate 4,397 of JAODPA010077377.1, forward strand.
CGGTACTTATAATAACTTACTTATTTTGAAATAGAACAGAATACATCTAATAATAACTTAATTTTAAGCCTCACTTATATTTTCATTACCGCTGTTTCTGGTAATCCTTTTTATTGAAATTCAAAATAATGGGATTTATAATGTGATCTTTTACATTTAACCAATTCTTAAAAGGATACATATTTCTATTATCTGCACCATCTTTCTGTTTCCTTTTTTGTCTATTACTAGATTTCTGGTGTTGAAGGCTAACTCTGATGGTATTGTTTTTGCTAGCAGAGTTAAGAAATCTCATATCATTGATGTAAGTACGAGAAATGTGTGCTCGTTAACCTTCTAACAATCTAAAATCTTGAGCTATGATCTTCTATTTGTGAAGTTGGAAATATGGTTGAACTATAAGTAGTGAAGTTTAGTTGGTGTTATATTTTTATCAACCGATTGTGTTTGACTTGAGTCTATGTCAAAGAAAGTAAATTTCGTCGACTGCCTCTATTGTTGTTGCTGGATTGGATGGTTTCGATATTAATTGTGGCGTATACAAATTATACATCATATGCAGGTTGTGATAAACACGGGCTTTCATTTTTTTTATACTGTTAGCTATCCCTATATTAGTGTAAATTTTTTTAAAATAGATACACTCACATAAATTCATAGGGGTCCATAATTGTGATGAAATAGGCTAGTATTGAAGGATTTCTCCACTATTTTAAAACTATTTCATGAAATATATAGTTAAATATAAAATTAGTGAATATACTATTTTTAATNAGGAGGAAGAAGGAAGAAAGGGGAGGGAAAGAAAAAGAAAAATGCAAAGGAAAAATAAAAAATGAAAAAAAGAAGCATTGGATCAGGAGCTCACGTAATGTTGAAGAGAGAGAGAATAGGAGAGATAATGGGTGGTGGGAAGATCGAACCTTCTCCATCGGATTAGGAGGCTAGGTAATGTTGAAAAGAGAGAATAAATAATATTGAAAAGAGAGAAAACATAGGTGGTGGGAAGATCAAACCTTCCCCATCGAATCAGGAGCTTAGGTAATGTTTAAAAGAGAGAGAGAATAGGTGGGGGGAACCCATCAGATCAGCCAATTGTGTGAGGGAAGATCATTTGAGAGAGAAGGAGATCAAACCCTCTCCACCAAGTACTGCTACGAATTTCATCCTCGCTTCATCGAAATTTGCACATCAATCTCAATTCAACCGTCAATCTTTAAGGATTGATCAATAAATTGGAAGAAAATGGATGTTTTCCAAGCTCTTAGAGTTGAAATGTTAAGCATCACCATTGCCCTTGTCGCTATCAGTGTCGGTACCACCTATTACCTCCACATTACCAAGAAACCTAAAGGTACTTTTCCTATTTATAATCAGAATCTCTCGTTTCTTTGTCGATCTATTTCATTGCCCTTTAGTTTTTAGAGATGGTTTTTTAGTTGAACCATCTCTAAAATTATAAATGTATTAGTGAAAATATATATCGAATAATCAAAAAAACAGATATCCACACCCCCAAGATATATGCTAAAGGGAATAAATAAATTAGTAAAAATTTGGTCCATGCTACGTTGAAATGCTTATTTGTCATCACCTAGGTATTTTTTGCTCATTTTTCTTATTCTTTTTGATCAAAGGTATATGCTGCCAGAGAGAAGAATGGAATATATGTACCACGTTTCGTTACCTCCAAGAAAAAGTAGAGAAAGAGGTCTATTTTCTGACAATTTATTTCGATACTGTACTCTCGAAGTTTCATGGTTTATTGTACATATTATCTATTCTCCTATGATTTTTTCTGTTTAGACATTAACTAAAGAAGTAGTGAAACTAGATCTTGACTTAGATTTCAAGGATAAGGTGCACATTATTGATTTAACCATTAGTTGTAGATATTTTTCGATCATAATTTGGATTTGGTTAATTATAAAATTATTTTTTTGATATTAGCAACTGGCGGGACTTCGGGAACTCTATGATTCCTAGCAACAGCTTTTTGCAGAATTTAGTAATAAGTTTGAAAGAGCAGAGATATGATATGGATTGTCGTTATCTTTGATTTTTTGATTTATATCATGCAGCTGCTAGAGTCCCTCTTTGACCTACAAGTTCACCATTGCCAATGTGTTTCCAGAAAAAGCTTGAGGAAACTGAACATTCATTGTTTGATATTGAAGAAAAATATAGATAGGCGAATGAAGAAAAAGAGAATTTAAAATCTAATCTTGTCCGTTCTGGTGAGTAAAGTTTTCTTTTCTGCTTAAATAATGTTCTCTTGATTGTATAAAAAGAATTGGTTGGGATTTCAAATTTTGAATATCGTTTCTCTATAACGGACTTTCAGAACATACTGATATTACAAATATGCATTTATAAATATTTCATCTACATCTGGATTTTTGTCCACACCAATGACTCCACATGTTCTAGTTCATTGATTATTTTTGTGTAGCTTTTACCCATTTACTTACTTATATTTCGTAGTTTACTTCAACTATTCAATGCCGTCGAATAGTAAAGCATCATATGTGACATTGATTTTTCAGGGAAAGCCATTGTTAATAATGCTACTAAACGTCAAACAGAGTTGGAGAATACTGCATCACATATCTCTAACATATTTGCACATCTACTTGCAAGTTCAAATGCTAGGAAAAAAGAATTGGTTAGCATTCCTTCACTGCTTGGTTTTTATTTGGATTCGAGTGAAATTATACATCTTTGCATCTTCTCATTTTTGTTTGAAATCATGGTGAAATGATCTTTAAATAACCATTGTATTCTAGGAGAATTTGTCTCGGGCCCTATTTGGTTTGATCATTGGCACAATTTGCTTAAAATGTGATAAGTAGACATTAGAAAAGACTACATATATTAGTAAGCTTGTTTATGCGATTACTTGTATCACACTCTATTAATTCAACTGTGATATGTTCTGTAACTATAGTTGGAGTTTTTTTTTTTCACTTTTCGAACCTGGTCTTGGTTTCTCCATGTAATTTACTCAAAATATGGCTTCAATGAATCCCTTGATATTGTAATTTCATAATTATGACTTCTGGTCATAATCCCGAAAAACAGAAAGAAAAGAATAAATGATATGATAGCAATAGTGTCTCACCGTTCATTGGATTTGACAGAAGTGTATAATTTCAAGACAACTCATGTTTTAATAGTCTGAATATTAAAAAGATCAAGGTATTTGAATGTGCCTTCCTTATGCAGTTTTTTTTTTTTTTTTTGGTATTTAGGTATAACTACCTAATATATGTTTGGGGTTTACAATAAAAGAACATTTTTATGTGCAAGAAAATTTACACTTTTAGTTATTCTAGCCGTACCCATATATAGACGCATTTGTACAGTCAAGTTTATTCTTTTCTTGCTATTCTAGTTATACCTACTAAATATATAGGACATAATAATACAACAATTGGTTGTTTAAAATAGACGTCTGATACTATTTTAAAATAGATGTCCACGGTATGACTTCTAGAAAGTTTGGTGCTCTTAATGACATCCCCCGTAAATTGATGCTCATAGATCAACTAACAGCAATGTGCATTACCTTCAATGAAATTGATAAATCCTAGTGAGCTTGGTTTGGTTCATTTTTGTCGTTTGAGTATAAGAGCTCGTGAAACCTTGTCGTTGCATATTTTTTTCATGATGTATTCAATTTTAATGCTTCTCTACTTATGCTTGTATAGAAGGGTCCTATAGGGTGAAAAAACGTTGATAATTACTCTTTCCTTTTGTTTTCCATGAAATATTAGTTGACAAAATGGCTGTTGTTGGCAAAGGCGTTGGCATCCATGTAAGAGTTGATATAGGCGGGAAATTGGTGATCTAAGCAACATGGTAAGTACTGGTGTTTGGTAATGGTTTTGTTGTTTGTGGGGACTTAATGGTTTTATTCTATTCCTCTTGCAACATAGAACATGTGCTGTAACACGAATTAAGTCTCCACTGTTGACATCTCTTTCACTGGTTTGTCTTTATTTGACTTTGTTTTGTGTTCTTCAAGCCTTCCCATTTGCTTGTGTTCCTATGAATATATGCATCACTTGTCTATGTATTATGTTTCCTGACTTGGTTATCTAAAATGTAAAAAAGGGTTTCCGAGTGTATGAGGCACCCAAATCATATAGTTTAATGATGGTCATATTTATGCAGTTTTGCCCTTATGTTGCAAAGAGGTTTTTTTGGTGGTTTAATCTCGTGGCCTCCAAGTGACAAAAATGTCTTACTGGTGGGCAAGACTTATGAAGTTGCTTAAAATCTATAGAATGTATTTTCATTTCAGAATTGAGCCAAGAGGAAGCTGAAGATGTGCAGTTTAAGCAGGTAGTTGATTCTCTTTCCAAGCAGTTGTTCCTTCTGCATCTTTTTATTTAATATTAATCATTGATACGCACCAAATATGTTGAAAATGTGATGGATCCCATCTGAATTACTCTGGGATCTCTTGTTTATGTTGTCCTTCAAGAGTCATTGCACAAATTTGATAGCAGGAGCTTCTGAGTATCTCTAAAGTTGGGACCCTCATCTAGTAGAGCAAATACCTTTTTGCAGAATTATATAGGAAGCATATCTTTATTCTCTGCCTCATACATTCTGCTAACCAGACATAAAGGAACATCACGAAGTTACATGCTTATTGGTTGAATCCCCTAGAAGCAGATATCCTAGAAAGCATGCATTGCATCAATCAAGCTTCCATGAAAAGGTTTTTAGTTGCATTCCTGGGAGAAATCAGTTGCCAAATGTTGATACTAATAAGACTGTTGAGATTTTCCGGGAACAAAAACAACACCGGTGCAGCGAAAACGAACCCATGAATCCATTTGTCAATCGTTAGCTACCAAATATTGTGAGATCATAATAAATAAAATCACATAATCAAATACAAAAAGTTACACAATAATATTTAATGTAAAAAATTATTTTTAACTAAGGAAAAAATCACGAGATTAATTCAAAAGAAATTTACTGTAAAAGCATTAGGTCACAAAAAATAATTCCTTCCGTGATCCTTTTACAACAATTTGTATGAATGACCAGTTAAATATAACTCTAACATTCTTAACAATCCACTCGAGAAGAATACACCAATAAAATGAGAAACTAAATGGTAATATGTCCCAGAAATATGATATATGATATAGTAATGTACTCGAGCTTGAAGAAGAATAGAACTTGAATTGGGCCTCAATTGAATGCTGAATGTCTTCCCCTCCCCTCTTTTCTCTTTTCGTGTAGTGGCCCTTATGTCAAATGATCTCTTTTTCTAACCCAAAAATTACACAGGATTTCTATACCTAGGGCCGGTGTTTGAACATTAGATCCAATGACTACAGCGTTCAAATGTTAGAGGTAAAATTATGCATGAGCCCCCTGTCATGCTTTTGTTGGGCACCGATATATTGCACCACTCTAATCCTTCCTCATGTGAGTCCTCACACCAAACCAGAGTGAACTTCTAGATGGCCTGTTCATTGGGAGTGAGATTCATAAGGGAGTGATCTAAAATCTAATAAAGATATATAACTGATTGTTGGGAAGAAGAATTTTGCCAATAAATAGTTGCATGGATGATAATATCAATATCGGTTATAACTAAATTGGATAATATAAATCAATATTGGATGTATCATAAATAAAAAATTTTCTCTAAATCCTAAATTAACTGAGAATTATCTACTGATATATTACTTTTAATGTAATATATTATGATTTTGCCATGACATTGAGCACTCCAATACTAATATATAAAAGTCAATATTTCATTCCATGCTTGGGTGGATTTAAGGACTTCTTATTCGTCCTCCCCCTCCTCATTTTTAAGTTGTATGATGGGAGAAGAACATGAATGTTCCTATAAAACCTTGTTTAATATAGCAACGGCGATCATTTTTAAACCTCGGGTAGTGTTAGGGTACCCCGAGAACAAAATCACATGCACAATCGGTTTAGTTCCCTGAATCTCCTATTAATCTCGACCACCAAACACCGTGAGCACGAGGAACAATAATTAAGCAATCAATTACACACAAGTTAAACGATAATATTTAGCACGAAAATTTTTTTTCAACCAAGGGAATCCACTATATTAGTATCCGATTATAAATATAAAACCCTTTGAAATCCCTCTACTATGACCTAAGCGAATGATTGGTTGAAAACTATTTTAATATATATATCAATCCATTAGAGATGATACATCGAGAAAAATAGGTAACCAAATGACAACAAGACTAAAATAATATATTCAACCTTGGAAAAAAAGAAACTTGAATTGAATCTCAACCAAATGTCTGATCTTTTTTTCATCTTTCTTTTCTCTCATCTCTCCCTTCCTGCGACGCTCTTTTATTTTGAAAGTGATTTTGAATGCACTAAAAAATCAAATTAGGGCCTTTTATATCCCTTTTGACCTCTTTCATGGCTAGCTCACGATCACCACTGGAAAAACATCCGAGTCTTGGTGCTTAAGCCGCTCGTCGTGGCTTTTTCATGGAACCTTCCACTTTGAATAGCATCGCTTGAGCGAGCCTTGCGTGAATATCACTCTACCCTTTAGATGACCCTTCTATTGTGTATGGGATTCATTAATGAGTGATTTAAAATCCGAAAAATTTTCTTTCACAATCTTATGGGAGGCCCCTCACCACTTCGGTGATCGTCATTTCTTACCATCTAGCAATTTCTTCTCTATGGGGATCTCAGCATCGGCTTCCACAAGTTTGAACAACACATCTTCCGCTCCATCGAACCTAGAGTATTGCCATTCCTTTTCAGCATCTTCACCACAGTGGCATTGCTCCCTCTTGCACTCCTTGGCTTCCACTCGCCACCTTAACTAAATTGCCTGTTGGTCACCTTTGTTTTCTTCTTAGCAATTGAAATCTCTATCAAGTATCAACTTGATCGCTTGCTTGCTCTTCTCATATTTGAGGCGCCTTTGATGAGTTTCTATTGTCCTTTGCCAAATGTCGTGTCAAAGCCTTCCTCATCAAGTTTCCCAATTGACATCAAATTTAACTAGACATTTGGTGCATGTCACACGCTCCTTAACATGAGTTTCATCTATTGCTTGTTCACATGCTAACGTCCCCGATACTCGCTATCATTAACGAGCCATTATTACCCATTTTCAAAACCCCATAGTCCTTGGGTGTATAAGAGATAAAAAAGGATTTCTTTGATGCTACATGATATGAGGATCCACTACCATCACACAAATCGTCTCATGGCTTATGAAGCTTTATGTCTTCCTCACACAAAAGACTAGAAGGTTTTCATAGCTAGCGATAGAGATTCAATTAGTACCATCACAATCCCTCATCTATTCCTGCTCTCTACGAGTTAAAGTAATTCCACTTCACGTGACCCTTCTTACTATAGTAGAAGCATTCGATGTCATTGAGTTTGGACTAGATATTGCTCATCTCCAACTTGTTGGTTCTCTCCCTCGATCTCCTGTGATCCTGACAGATAGTGGACACTAAGGCGTAAACTTTTCGGAAACCTCATCTATTCCCTTTTGTCGAGGTTCATTTATGAAAGTGTCCTTCCCGAACAGTAGTATCTTGACAATATGATCATACAAGACTGTCAAAGAAGCTAACAATACAAATGCCTTGTCTTCATCCTATATCTTTTCATCAAATTTCAACATTTGCATTAAAATTTGATTGAACTTGTTGGGTCCAACTCTGGAATGGGCCGAGTGCAGCAAGGCCCAAGCCCCCGTGAAGCCTAAAGAATTTTAGTGTGCAGTCCACGTGGCGCCCTAGGGTAGCAGCCAATTAGCGCATCTTCGCAGCCTGCCAAGGCAACTGCAGATGGCAGAAGTCGGCCCAGAGGACGCCAACCAATAAGGAAAAGGCTAGCACTGCGAGCTACGGTGCACGCCGTCCTCTTAAGCCACTTAGCCAATCCTCGCGCGAGCAGGGAATCAGGCGTGGTTGGCACCCGATGACAGTTCCCTTGCCTCCGCAAGATGACAACTGGCGCCGCTAGCCACCTCTAGTGGTCAACGGTCGGCGAATCTCGACTTGCCATATGTTGGGGATTCCCGCGCCCAAGGTCCTCCACCTTGGAGCCTACAAATATCCCTTCCTTCAGTATGGAAAGGGATCCCCTCCGATCTTAATTGGAGCCTCGATCAATTGAATGCCATTGATCCTAAAGATTTTACCGAGCAACTTTCGTGAGCTACTCCCCGCAGTGCAAACCAAGGAGCCTAGCCTCCCATAATCGCTCAACGCATCTTGCATCCTTGCATCCTTTTATTCCCTACCGCATTTTTACATTTACTCCCGTATCTTTCCGTTCTTAGGGAAAGATTTTTGATTTGAGTGTCAGAATATTTTCGGTGAGAGAACATCTTGTTGACCTATGAACCCTTGTTTGTAATTTGTGTTATGAAGGGCTCAGGTTGAGGAGGGTAGAGACTGGACCCGTTCAAAATCGGAAGGCTCCCTAATCCGCTAGAGAATTCGGACCTAGGGATGCAACATTGGCGCTATCTGTGGAAAACGACAAAAAGTCTAACCTCCCACCTCAACGTTCATTCTCTTATGCGAAAAATGGTTAACACTAGAGTACAAGTGAGCGCGTTGCTGAGGGACATTGCCGCCCTTGGCGACGACCCCTCAGTGGGTAGCCACACGGGCGAGCAGCCAGAGCTCGACGTGCACAAGTTGGTTGTCGACGTGGACGACATGAAGTAGATGTTTTAAACACTGTGAGCCCGAGCGGGAGCACAATGGACCAGAGCTCCTCCCTTGGGGCCTTAGGCATCGACCTCCAAGAGGAGGAGGCACGACGTGAGGGCCTCCAGAGTGAAGACAATCAGGTCTGACAACACTGAGGTCTAGGTGGCCTCAGATAGTAGGGCCCAAACGACAGTTGGGAGCCTCCCTAGTAGGGATAAGTTGGCGGAAAGCCTAGAGAGGCGGAATCCTCGCAACTCTTGTAGGGATAGGAGGCCAACTACCGGAAGAGAGGGCTTGTGCAGTACGCGGCCACCCCGTATGGGCAACACGCACGACCCACAGAACAACTCCGAGCTTCGAGATTTCATTAATGTGAAGAGGAGCGGATCCACCCCTCAAATAGAGGAGAAAGTGGACAAGATTTGGAACCTAGTGTTCAAGGGGGAGCCTGGACGATTAGCTCTCGACCTGCGATGGTCACTGTTCGCCATGAGTATCCGGACTCAGCCGCTTCCCTTCAAGTTCAAGATGCTAGCGCTAGACGGGTACAACGGAAGTACGGATCTGACAGATCACCTAGACTATTTCCATACATACTTGTCTTTCCATGGAGCAAGTGAGACCGTTATGTGCCAGTACTTCCCCCTCATACTCAAAGGAGACGCCATACTCTGGTTCCATGGCCTCCAACCCAACTCCATCCGCTCCTTCGACGAGCTCGCTGATTGCCTTTTGTGCCAGTTTGCCTCCAGTAGGAGAGAGGGGAAGCAGCCTTGGCACGTTGGCCGGCTCCGCCAGAGGTTGGACGAGATCCTGAAGCGATTCCTCACCCGCTTCATCACCGAAGCCCGTCGAATCCCCCAGTTCTCAGACGAGATGAAGGTTAGTGCCTTCGTCGCCATTTTGGTAGTCAGGGAGTTCTTTAAGCACTTGGCACACCAACGCCCTCAGTCCTTCCGAATAGTTGAGGCCATCGCTCGGGCCTATATCTCGGCCTAGGAGGCCAATGAGGCGAGGTGTCTTGAACGTGTGGACTGATCACCGGAGCGGCTGGTGGCTGGGAAGAAGAGGAATGGAGACGGTGGCTTCTTCCAGGAGGGTCACAAGCAACCACGACCCTAGCCGAGTGCCTAGAGGGAGTACAGGCCGATGACCCTGACTCCCCTAAATAATACTCGCTCGAACATCCTGATGTAGATTAGAGATAAAAAGTTCCTGAATTGGCCCAAAATGCTGAAGAACCTAGAGGCTAGAGACTAAACAAAGTACTGCCATTTCCACTGGTTTCTGGGACACATAATGGAAAACTGTCAGATCTTATAGAAGGAGATAGAAGCCTTGGTCCATCGGAGGCACCTCACGCGGTTCTTGAAGGGCTTGGGGAAGACCCTGGGGCTTCCGAAGGTGAAGCCAGAGATCCACCAAGGAACCGCAAGGCTGCCGGCGTAATCAGCATGAATTCAAGCGGGCCGGCTAAGAGTAGCGGGCGAGGATGACCAGAACACGCTTCTAGCAACAAGAAAGCAAGAATAGAGACTAGGAGTGATGTCATTAGCTTTAGTAGCGATGATATAACGCATGTAATCTCCATTCATTTTGACCTTCTTGTTGTATCAGCCATCGTTTCGAACGGTTTACTCGACTATTAATTGAAACGAGTTTTTATTGATAATGAAAGCTTTAAAAATTTTCTACATCTCGATGCATTTTTTAAATTTGGTTTGAAAAAGAGTCGGATTAGAGCAGCCAAAGGCCCTCTATACGGCCTCGACAATGAACTTGTGCCCATGTAGGGTGAGATCCAGCTGGAGGTCACGATAGAAACTTACCCGCGTATGGCCACGCGAGAGTTAACGTTCATTGTCATCGACTTGCTGTCGGTTTACAACGCCATCTTAGGCTGACCGTTCCTCACTACCTTCGGGGCTATAACGTTGATATCTCATTTAAAGATGAGGCTTTTGACCCTGTGCGGAGTGGGGGAGGTGCTCGGCAACTAAATGATGGGACGGACGTGCTACGTGTCTTAAGTTGCCCCCGTAGCACTAGACTAACTAGTTGAGGACCTGGATCTCCGCGACGAAGCCGCGTTGTAGCAAGCCCAATCGGGTGAGACGACAAAGATTTTTCCTCTGGATCCCATTGAACCTGAGAAGTGCGTGCACATCGGCGGTTCCCTGACCACGACGGCTGCGACCAACTCGTAACCTTCCTGAGGAGGAACTCTAATGTCTTTGCATGGGTTCCCGTCGACATGCACAGGATACCGGCCAGAATAATGGTCCACAAGTTGGGCATCGATCCTGGCTACAAACCCGTTAGAAGCGTAGAAACTACTCTGTCAAGAAGCTGATAGCCATAAGGGAAGAGGTGAAGAGATTACTGGACATTGAGTTCATACGGGAGGTCTAATACCCAGATTGGCTGTCGAACATCGTGCTCGTAAAGAAAAGTAACGGCAAGTGGCGGATGTGCATCGACTTCATCGATGTGAATAAAGCCTGCTCGAGCGACAACTTCCTATTCCATCGGATCGATCAGCTGGTGGACTCCACGTCTAGGCATGAACTCTTGAGTTTTATGAATGCCTACTCAGGCTACAACCAGATAAAGATGGACCCGGACAACGAAGAGTATATCTCCTTCATAACCGACTAAGGGATATACTGCTATAAGGTTATACCCTTCAGCCTGAAGAACGCTAGGGCAACTTATCAGCGGTTGGTGAACAAGATATTTGAAACACAAATCGGAAGGAGCGTGGAGGTATATGTGGACGACATGCTTGTCAAAAGTAAGGTAGCCGATGACTACGTTCGCGATCTAGAGGAGACTTTTGAGGTACTTCGGGCTAATAGGATGAAGCTCAACCCAACTAAATGTGCGTTCAGGGTAACCTCCGAAAAATTTCTGGGCTTCATAGTGTCCTAGTATGGCATCGAAGCAAATCTGGAGAAGATTAGAGCCATCCTTGATATGAACCCACCATGTACTGTGAATGAGGTCCAGAAGCTCACAGGGCGACTCGTCGCCTTATCGCGGTCCTTGGCTAAGTTTGAAGAGAAGTACCTGCCGTTCTTCAAGACACTTCGAGGAACGAAGGCATTCGGATTTCGATGGACAGACAAGTGCGAGGCAGCATTCCAGAAATTGAAAGCGTACCTCATCAGTCCACCCCTCTTGACCTCGCCTTCAGACGACGAGGACCTGTATCTTTGCCTAGCCGTGTTAGACACGGCTCTAAGCTCGGTGCTCATTAGGCAACATGAAGGCATGCAGCGACCTGTGTATTACGTAAGCAAGGTATTGACGGATGCGGAGTCTCGATACCCCCATGCCGAGAGAATCATCTTAGTCCTCATCTATTTAGTGCGAAAGTTGAGGCCTTCCATGTGCACTGGATCGTCGTGTTGACTGATCAGCCTTTGAGGGTGATCTTCCAAAAGCTCGAGACGTATGGATGGTTGGTCAAATGGGCCATAGAGTTGGGTGAGTTCGATGTGAAATTTTGACTGCGGTTGGCTCTCAAGGGTCAAGCTCTTGCAGACTTCGTCTTTGAGGCGGCGACCCCAGTCCTTGGCCCCCAAGATTAACCCAAGGGCGTAAGCGCTCTGGACGCACCCGAATGGACCCTGAATGTTGATGGATCGTCCATGCAAATAAACAGTGGGGCCGTAGTCTTGCTCAGGACTCCAAATGGCTCGGAGATCAAGTACTCCCTTGTGCTCGCCTTCCTAACCACCAACAATGTGGTAGAGAACAAGGCCCTTCTCGCAGGATTTCGGCTGGCTAGGGAATGGTCTGTGAAGATGCTGGCCGTGCTCAATGATTCAGAACTAGTGTTCAACTAGATCTAAAGAAGCTTCAAAGCGTCAAACCCGCGGCTCGCTAAATACTTGACAAAGGCAAAGGCCTAGATTTGGGCGTTCGAAAGATTCAAAATCGAGCATGTCTCGAGAACTGAAAACTGAAAAGTTGACCAGTTGGCCAGGGACGCAGCGATGCGATCCCTGGAGCAATACGCAAGGGACATGCGAGAAGTTCTGGCTGCGCTAAGCGTTGATGGCCCAGAGCAGGAAGTGCTACAGGTAGTCGAAGGCGACAATTGGATTACTCCATATTACAAGTTCTTGACGGACGGAACGTTGCTAGCGAGCCCTGAAGAGGCCAAGCGGATAAGGAAGATAGTAGGCTGATATATGATCATTAATGAAAGGTTATACCAGTGGGGATATTCGACTCCCTACCTAAAGTGCGTTACTTCGAGGGAAGCTGATTACGCGTTGGGCGAGGTTCACCTTGGCATATGCGGCTCGCACGTCGGGGGAAAAACCTCGCATTCAAGATCATGTGGCAAGGCTTGTTCTGCCGATGATGAAGCGACACGCCATGGACTTTGCCAGAAAGTGCGAAAGTTGTCAGGTCCACAAGACCTTGACCTATCAGCCGCACACGGAGCTACACAGCTTGCAATCCCCGTGGTCGTTCATGCAATGGGAGCTCGACATTCTCGGGCCCATGCCCTTGGCCTCCAAGCAGAGAAAATTTCTCATTGTCGGTATCGATTACTTTACCAAGTGGGTCGAGGTGACTCCCCTGGCACAGATAACTGAGCAAAACGCAACGGAGTTCGTCCGTCGGAATATTGTTTGTCGGTTCGGGATTCTTGAGGTCATAGTGAACGATAATGGAACCCAGTTCATCGACAAACGGTTCACCAAGTATTGCGCAAGCTTGCGCATCAAGCTGGTACACATGTCCGTGGCGTACCCTCAAGCTAACGGTTAGGTTAAAGTCACTAATCAGACGCTGCTGCACAGACTGAAGACCAAGCTTGAGGACGCAGGGGTTCCTGAGTTGACGAGTTGCCTTCTGTGCTCTGGTCATACCGCACGACCCCGCGGGAACCCATGAGGGAAACATGATTCAGCCTTTGCTACGGGGCAAGGGCGGTTGTCCTCGTCGAAGTGGGATTTCCTAGCTCGCGGGTCAAATGCTTCGACCCTGCCACCAACTTCCAAAGGCTCAGGGAATGCTTAGATCTGCTTCTAAAGGTTCGAGACACGACATGTCTAAGGATGGTAGCCTACTGGCAGCGCATCGCTCGATACTATAACAAACGGGTGAGGGCTCGCCCACTCAATGTTGGGATTCTGGTCCTTCGGGGTGTAGAGGTGGCGGGTAAAACCGTCAACAGGATCAAGCTCTCTCTAGGCTGGGAGGGTCCGTTCCTTATCTCGGTGACCCTTCGGAACGGAGTATACAAACTACGCACTCAGGGCGACCAGCTAGTCCTTCAGAGTTGGAATGCCACCCACTTCAAGAAATACTACCAATGATCCGTTGCCAAGGTCAGGTAAGATATGCATACACGACAGGTGATGCTTGTACAGATGTCATGTTTCCATTAATAAAATTGTTACTTTTATATCTCTATGTGATTGCTTATATGGATGTGCGCATGCTTGTCACTCTTAAAGACAAAACAGCCTAAACTGCCCATAAGTCTGGAGAATCTTCGTTCGCCTATAAACCAAAGCCTTGGCTCTGTGCCAAGCGACCCTCAAGCGGTTGTACTTGAACTTCTGACCCGCGCCGAAAGGCCTTGAGCGGCCCCAAAACCTTGACTCTGTCCCAAGCGACCCTCAAGTAATTGTACTATGAACTCCGGCTTGAAGTCGAACAGCCCATATGTGGTCGAACAAGTAGGCCAGGGGGCTCCGGAGGCTCCCAGTAGAATGGCCATCAAAATCTGAAGGGGCTTGAACGGTAGGCATGCAACGACCTTCTCAGGAGAAGAGAGCACCCTCAATCAACAACGGTCGACGGGCTAGGACCTTGTGTACGGAAGCGACGACGCCTTGAGTGGGGCCAAGCGCCGAAACCGTGCCATGCGCGCAATGGCCTAATACTCAGAGTCCGGCAACTCTGGCCTGAAAACCCAGCTGGCCCTTGAGTGGCTCCACCGTGCGTGCAACGACGTCCAACCCACTGGACCGAGCATACCGCTACAAGCGAGATGTGATGACATCCTCAGCCGAAAGATGAGTACAGCGCAAGAAGGCTCCAGATTTGAGCCTTGGCGATGATAGCAAAACGACTTAGCCATTACAAAACAGATTGCAAAGCCAAAGGAGATAACATATACACAGAAACACCGGAAGCCAAAGAGAAAATCACATTTCATTAATCATTTCAGTAGAAGGCTACAAGATTGCATTCAAACGTCGAACAAAAAAAAAGGGATATACAAGAGATTTGACTACCCTAGGAGTTCAGAGGTCAAGCCCCTTCAGTGAAATCAGTTAGACAGGAGCTTTCTGTGATCTCGTTAATCCTTGGGTCGAAGATCCCCATAGGAGCACCTAGAGATGCGATGGACACAATACGATGGCATATGCGAATGCTGTCCCAAAATCTGGCTTCTAGCACCCAAGTCGTCTCCTCCGGGGAAAGTAGAACCCTGAGGTCCACCAAGGCGCGGGAGCTCTGATCCTCTAAGTCGGAGATTCGACCTTTCGCAACTTGGAGCTTGCCCTTTAGCCACTCGACCTCTTGCCTCAATGCCGCAGTCTCGCCCTCCACTCATAGGGCCACCTCCCATTCAGTTCCCTCCCAGATCCGGCGGATTAGCTTGGGAGAGTGCTATGTGAAGGAAGCATATTGCTTCCGAAATCTGCAAAGAAAGGATAGAGGAAAGTGAGGGACCAGATAACCTCAACGCCCAAGGCAACAAAAGGTTGCTCGATGGGGACTCCTCATCGGAAGGGAGCTCGACCAAGGGAATTCCGTACTCCTCCAAGGCAACAGCGGGAATCAGGGAGTGCTCAGCCGCCCCCTCTTGTGGCTGAGACTCTAGCTCCTGCTCCGAGATAGCAGTCCCGGCAAGAACGATTGATTCAGCCACCAACCTCAGTGATCTACTTGTGGAGGTGCCTTTGACGACCCTCAGCCTCTTTAAGGCGGCCTTATCCTCCTTGTCAGAGGAAGACTCAAGTGATAGTGACGAGCCGCTCTCCCCAGGAGACTACCTCGAAGGTTCCCGAAGGATGATGGCCTCGAGTTTCCTCTTCTCAGCGGCGGCAGTCGCATTGCCGCACACAAGCCCCCACTTAACAGCTGCGAAAAGATCGGGAATCAGGTAGAATCCTTGCTTGGAGAACGTCTCCATGTTCCCTTGAATATGGTTGAGCAGTTTCTTCTCTTCCTTCACCTCATCTGCACTCACCTTACTCCGGAAGAAGTCACTTACTGGGCCCCACTCGTCGTAGAGCTCCTAATCCGGAGGGGTCCTCAGAAAGAAGTAACGGTTTTTCCAGTTCTTCACTGAATCGGGGTTCGTCCTCCGGAAGTGGAAGCTAGCGCATGGGGACATCGAAACCGAGTCTTCCGATTCGGTGAAGCGAAAGATCACATTCACCAAACTCGAGCCAAACGAGTAGGAATGGAAGCGAGAAGACGCACAGGAAAACCAAATATCGAAAGGCGTTGGGGTGAAGTTGAATGACGGGAACCCCTAGCGCATCGATGATCCCGTACAAATCAAGCTACATAGGAAAGCGAAGCCCACTTTTCAGATGATGCTCATATATGGTGATGTAATCCTCCAAGGGTGCGTTCGCCCATCTAGTCTGACCAGGGGAAAGGTAGGCCCAATCGCTAGGAATGCCGTAGTCGACTCTCAAGGTTGCGACATCACTCGCCGACAAGACGAGAAGAAGAGGGAGAGCTTTTCTTCTTAGCCGTAATCTTCTCAACACGAAAAAACGCAAAGTGTAGGAAGCCTGGTGGAGTATCGTTTGAATAGGCAGCTCTTGGAAGGTGAAGTGGTGTCGCGCAGGAAAACACAGAGGGCACCCTAAATGATGACCGTGACACACGGCCGTTTAACACATCGCCGCAAGTCACTCATGGCAGCCTATCATGGCGCTTGACAGACTGACACCCCACTAGCGTAGCAGCCATCTGCCAGAATCCTGGCTGTCACACCTGTATTAAATGCGGTGGTTCTGGCCGCCAGAAATAGCGGCGACAACCCCTGTAGAACACGGAATCGAAAAAAAAAAAGGGTTAATCGAACACAATGAATGGCAATAAATGATTGCTTAGTCAAATAATAAAATTTCATTAAGTATTTTCACTGAGAAGGTTTTTTTAGAGGAGATGCTGACCAGTGGCCGCAGAATACAACTATCTGCCCCCTTCGGGCTCTACAAGATCGGGAGTCACGAACTCCGTTAGCTCCGAGCATGTCTTGGCGCCTGAATTCTGAGAGTCTAAGAGGCCGATGCGAAAGCCTGGAACCGCCAACAAAGCTATTCTTCTGCTAAGCAGAATACCTTCTTGGAATCTCCTTTCCAACAAGGGAGCCAGCTTTTTTGGCCGGATTCTCGACCTCAGCTCCACCCATGGACGACGTGTTCCTCCCTAAGGTGCGCCCGATATCGCTCGAGCTCCTCTTGGAGAGCAATGATTTGGCTTTGAGCCTGCAAGTTGGCGTCGGCTAGCTGCGATGCCCTCGCCTCTGCTTCTGACCATGCTTGCTCAAAGTGAGCCGCTCGTGCCCGAGTCTGCTTGACCTCTCCAACAATAACTTGCCCCTGAGCCTCCATGTCCTCCACTGCCCTCAGGACATGACGGAGAGATGTGCCGGCTCCCCTAGGCCTTCGGCGCCGCGAGGAGTTGGACGCCCTATTTAATTCAAAACTCAACGATGCCCTTAGGAACCTCATCGGCTTGATGACTGAAGGCTCCAAATGACAACCTTCTGCGGCCACCGCGGAAGCAACAACCTCATCATGCCCCCCGCAAGGCTTGCTCTTCTTGTCTGGATTTCTCAGTGGGAGGTTCAGACTCCGAGAAAGAAAACAGTCTTGCCATCATAGTCACCACAACGAGAAAAGGGGAAGAAAACGACTACAGGATAGGATTTTGCATCTCCAAACGACTAAGGGGTGCAAAATCTGGAGAGATTCGTGGCACCTAAATAGCCAAAGTTCTTCAAGGTAACGGCATCGTTTGAGTAACAAGAAATGTCTAGCTGCCGAACAGAATCCCCCCACGTGGCGGCGCCCTGGAACATCGCACCTTTTCAAGAGAGGCAATTATGACACGACGACCCCAAGGTTTCCAACGCAATAAATGTGCTCACGCCTCTGATTGACGCAACTGCTGCTAGCGACGTTCAGCCTCCCAAGGCGGAACAGGCCTGTGGCCAGTCCCCTTTGGGTCCTCTCGTCGACAGCCCTATTCGGACTCAAGGGATGGACACTAGTCAAGGTGACCGAAAGTCACCTGACGTTCGGGATGAGTGAGCACTTGAGTACATATGGCGGTGAGAGTGTCCTACGACCATTGAGTCATAACATGCGGAGTGACAAGGAGCAGATTTGATGACATCAGACATAAAAGGCAAATGACCGCTTTTATTCATTGAAGTATTATTTATAGAGTGCAAGACTCGTGCTTACATGAGCACTGGAAAAATAAAAATATAGCAAAATACAAGGGGCAGATGAAGAACTCAACCCGTTGGGGAGGTTCGACCCTAAGCATAGATGCACACTGCCATGCTTTGGAGGCATCTTCCCTGGTGCCGACTCCCCTACCTGGTGGGGTGAATTGGATACGAATCCCTTGCTGCCGCGAGAATGGTCTCAACCGCAGCAAGGGATTGGCATCCATCAGGCATCCTAGTAGGACCACTGCATGCCGTCCGACGTCCCAATGGAACACCAAGAATTACCTCAACTCCCGATCATCCAGAAAGGCCACCAGCCACCGACGAAACCCGAAGCCAGCACCCGATCGAGGGAACGAAATCCCCGACCTTGAGTGCTCACCAATCACGGTTTCGCTCGGTGGCTGACAACCTTGAACAATCGGAGGGGAGGCACATGACAAC
Organism: Nepenthes mirabilis; assembly: GCA_025585075.1. Classification (NCBI taxonomy): domain Eukaryota; kingdom Viridiplantae; phylum Streptophyta; class Magnoliopsida; order Caryophyllales; family Nepenthaceae; genus Nepenthes; species Nepenthes mirabilis. Next base: position 23,024 of record JAODPA010077377.1, read on the forward strand.
AGTAGAATGGCCGAACCACCCTCGTTAGAACGAGGAAGTGCCCACGTGAGGAGCATGCCAACAAACTTCAAGGACCACTATGAGTCTCCCGCAATTCATCCGATTCCCATCCGGAACTTTGTGGGACATGGAGCACCCCACAGGCTCCCCATTGTTTCACCACCTGAGGATGAGCTTGGATCTTCGAAGTATGGGAAGTCCTCAATTTATAGAGGCGCAAAGAGGCCCTAAGGCTCCCAAATGGGCTTGCCTTCCGATAACCGTCGATCAAGAAACAGGAAAGCCATCAGTGCAGAGTTAGTCCCAAGGCTGCAAATTTTTCCCAACAAAGCTTTGAATTTCGGTGATGGCTAAAAAAGCTGCGTATTCACATGGGAAAGGAATGGCACCATAAAGAGACAAAAACCAGCACATCTCCAGGAAGGCCCACGCGGACAGCTAGCTGGAACCCACCATGGACATGTCAGGTCTTGGCATTGGGCTGTCCTCAGGCATGGGGGGCTAGTGTTGGGTCCAACTCCGGAATGGGTCGAGTGCAGCAAGGCCCAAGCCCTCATGAAGCCCAAAGAATTCCGGCGAGTGATCCAAGTGGTGGCTTAGGGTAGATGCCAATCAACGCATCTCCGTAGCCTGCCAAAGCGATTGCAGATGGCAGAAGTCGGCTTAGAGGATGCCGGCCAATAAGGAAAAGGTCAGCATTGCAAGCTATGGAGTACACTGTCCTCTTAAGCCACTCAGCCAATACTCGCGCGAGCAGGGGACCAAGCGTGGTTGGCACCCGGCGATGGTTCCCTTGCTTTCGCAAGGTAACAACTGATGTTGCTGGTCACCGCTAGCGGTTAGCGACCGGCGATTCTCGACTTGCCACATGTCGGGGATTCCTGCGCCTAAGGTCCTTCACCTTGGAGCCTACAAATATCCTTTCCTTCAGTAGGGAAAGGGATCCCCCCCAATCTCAACTGGAGCCCCGATCATTCGAATGCCATTGATCCTAAAGCTTCTACTGAGCAACCTTCATGGGCCACTCTTTGCAGTGCAAACCAAGGAGCCCGGCCTCTCATAATCGCTCAACACATCTTGCATCCTTTCATTCCTAACCGCATTTTTATATTCACTCCTGCATCTTTCTATTTATGGGAAAATATTTTTTACTTAAGTGTTGGAGTGTTTTTGGTAGGAGAATATCTCGCCGACCTCTAACCTCTTATTTGTAATTTGTATTGTGTAGAGCCCAGGTTGATGAGGGCGGAGACCAGACCCGTTCGAGATCCGAAAGCTCCCTAATCCGCGAGAGAACCTGGACCTAGGGACGCAACAGAACTCATCTAAGTCCTTCTCAAAGTTTTTCCTTCCAATAACTGGATGTTATAGAATTTTTTCTTTACATGTAACCTCAATGTCAGGAACTTGGACTTGTACCTGTACTAGCCCTCCAGCTTCATCTAGGCCCTGCTTGATCTAATAAGCCAAAGACTTTTTGAAAAGTATTATTTATAAAATTCAACTTGATTGTAAGATTTGCATGATCTCTTATATTTTGTTTCTCCTCATTTTTTATCCTCCCTGGCTTGTCTTCCATATTCTTTAGTTGCTTTAACTGTTCTTTCTTGGGTTAAAACATCACTCACTCTTTTTTTTGTCAAAGAATAACATTATTTTGCACATTAAATAGCTTGATGCAAAATGGCAAAGTCTTCGATGCCATAGTTATCAAATTGTAGTTTTCATAACCTAAAAAAAATCTATGTTCTAGTATCACTTGATAGGATTTTCTGAGAACAAAAACACATATAACTAGCATAGCAAAAACAAACCCCGAATTCGCCATCAATTGTTGGCCACCAAACACCGTTAGAGTACAAAGAACAACAATCGCACAATCAAGTACACACAAGTTGCACGACAATACTTAATTTGGAAAATGCTTTTCAACAAAAAAAAATTACAGAATAATCTTAAAAAAATCCACTATAATAGTGTTCCAATTACGAATATAACATTCTCAAAAATTCCTCTACTAATGTTTGAGAAAAAATGATTAGTTGAAAATAATTCCAACACTCCTAAAACCCACTAGATAATATACACTAAAAAAAAATAAGTAATCAAATGGTAATATATCCTAGAAATAAGACTAGAGTAATATACTCAACCTTAAAGAAGAACGATATTCAAATCAAATCTCAACGGGATGTCAAACATTTTTCTCATCTCTCTTTTATCTCTTTTCGTAAGGCACTCCTTTGTGTTAAAAGTAATTTTGGATGCCTTAACAATCATATTAGAACTTTTTATATCCTGGGTGATTGTCTAATCGGCTAGTTTGCAGTTACTACCAAAAAAATCTTCCAATTCTGATGCTTAAGTGGCTAGCTCACGATTTTTTCGTGGATACCTATTGGAAATCTTTCTAGTCCTGGCGCTTAAGCCGCCAATTTGCGGTCTTCTTGCGAAACTTTTCACAAACAGTTTTGCTCGAACTAATCTCACATGAGCAATGCAACCTTTAATGAGTAACATCGCTCAAGCAAGCCATGCACGAATATAACACGACTATCTAGATAATATATCCGTTGGATGTGAGGTGACCCAAAATCTAACAAGTAGTCATATGCTTTTACGGTATATATTATTTGATATTTATCTAATATTTTTATCAGTTCTTGTATGTGATAAAGTTTCAATCTAAATTTTTACTGTTTAACCAATTTGAGGAAGCCTTTTCTAACAGTTGTAGTCACATGGTAGAAATATGCAAAACTGAAAATATAAAATGTTATATGTGTCTGTATCATTTACATAGTCACACATGGAAGCTATTTTTTTTCAAGGAATTAATGTGTCATGCTTACAGGCTTGGCTAGCTTATTTTTGGAGAAGAGCAAAAATCCATGATTTGGAAACCAACATAGCTGAAAAGCACTTGCGTTTTTGGATCAACCACAGCACAGGCGCACGTAGCTCATATGATGCAGTCGATGGTATGATGCACCTTTTTCTTTACCAAATCTCAATGTGGGCGTATATATAAGCTCAGTCATGTTATCGAATCGTCTAAAGATGAACTTACCAGCAATGTTCCTTGATCTGCTATAGATTCCATGTTTGAAAGAAATCGGTTTCCACTGCATATTGAAAGCCTGCCCTTTTTCTTGTGAACTCGCAGAATGTTTCTTCTCAAAATCAGGAGGCAATATGTTGCCCATGAGTCTTTAGCCATGTTGGTCAAATCAAGGCCCCTGCAATTAGTAGTTCTCGGGATGAATTCTCCCATTTGAAAGGGCTCTTGATCCAATGATAAAGTTGTCAATATGTGATTTATTGATTATGGGTTAGAGTAACGGAGATGACCTTTTGCATAATTAGGTGAGACCGCATATGATAGATTATAAGTGATCCGATCATCCCCCAGAATCCGGGCATAATGGAAGTCCTGTACATTAAGTCCTCTTTTTTTAACAAAATTTTCCTAGGTAATGCCCTTTGACAGCTTCTCCTCCCGGTTCATTTCTTTCTGAAATGGTTTAAATTTGTAAGTTTTTAGAAAAATTCTTTTACTCTAAACACTTTCTAATCTTTTTTTTTTATTAGTCTGTGCTTAAAAGAATATAAAAAGAAATTATATTTACTGAACAATCCTCATCGCCTTGTATACTTACAATAATTGAAAATAAAAAGAAAAATTGTTGTAATAGATGTTACCTCAATGCACTAAGCTCTCATTACATGTTAGTTTTAGAAAATGGTCAAACTATATTAAATCTATTATATATGATTTTATTGCCATTTTTACAATTAAAAACTGTAATCACCGTGTCACATAACAATAACTTTACTATTATAGTAAGGCCTCAAATTTCAAAATGCTATCTCATTGATTTTTTAGATGGTAGTGCTCGGCCTCTGTGAGCTTTAACTCTTTCTCCCTTCTCTTTGGCATGCCACAGTTGAGCGAGGTCTCATGGAGCTAAGAAAGTTGAGCATTGAAACCAGGTTGTGGCAATCATCCCGTCGATGGAATGAGCATAATTCCGACTCTAGAACGTCGAGTGACACCGATTTTTGTCCTTTTTTTCCTTTCTAATTAATAATTTTCATTGATATGTATTGATGGTTGGATTATTCTTCATTAATTGAGTGAATAGAAACTTTCTTCTTTATTTGAGACACCTTTTTAAGGATAAAATTATGTGGGATGGAACTAAGTAACTAGTGTAGTTTATGCATTTTACCAAAGTGAACATCTCAAATGAGGACGGACCGACTTCGGAACTTAGTAACAGTATTGTATTGTTTGGTAATTTGATTAACCTCTCACACCAAAATTTTCATCAAACAGGGAGTTTCTCATGGTTTGTAATTTTCAGTAGTGTTACGTGGGATCATCCTCTAGGTAGGTACGTATTTTGATGTGATATTTTATTTGTTTATTTGTTTTTATATAAACTTATTAGTAGTTGGATAAATGGATTAAACTAAATGTCACCTAAGCCATTTTTCAAATTTTAGGTTCAGCTTTAGGTCAATTTGATGAATATAAATTTATTCATATATTGACTATGGTTACCCGGAATCGTACCCAATTCAAAAACTTAATTGGGCTTATTTTTTAACCGCATTCACTTATAATATCCATTAGTATTGACTATATTCTATAAAAATTCTGACAAATTAAATAGGCTTATTGACAATCTTTTTCTATCACGTTAATTTTAGAAGTGGAGAAGAAAAAAATCTATCAATAATATATCGAACTATCAAATGGGATGGGACCGACTTATATTTTTTATGATAATGTTTTAGGTTTAAACCTATGATTTTGAGGGTTAGGACTTTGGTAGTAAATTCAAATGTAACTTATTG
>JAODPA010077378.1:0-61751 GCA_025585075.1 Nepenthes mirabilis
TATGTAAAATATAACTAGATAAAATAAATTTTTTAAGTAATTGTAACATGGCCACCGAATAAAATTTTATATATTTAATATATCTATTGTTGATACGTACCACTCATTATTATGATTGTATGATGCTAATTTTATCAATACAATGCAGTATTTACTTCGCTAACTTGTCTATAGTGATTGTTCAAATGAAGTTTGATCTTTGCTATCAGTTTTAACCCTTAACGGCTCACTAATTGTTGGGGTCGGAAGACCCGGATCCACCAGATTCAGCAGCAGCGAAAAACCCAAATCCCCCGTCATCGACAGCCACCATTTAGTAGGAACAAGGAACAAGATATGCACAGCATTTTTTACGTGAAAACCACTTCCCAAATCGAAGAGAAAAAATCACGGGACACATAATCCACCAATAAATACACTATGTAAAATGGGTTACAAACCTCCAAGATGGAGTATCCGCTACACACCCGAGAATAACAAAGAAAAACCTCACCGGAGTAAACGGAAAACACTCTCCACTCTTTTACTCTCTATTTTTCTTTCTTCTCTCTCTTACTGATGGTGCACTCCTCTCTACATTTTACAAGTGTTGGTGAAACGGCGACCCGCCGTTTCATCCCCGCACATGGCGGCCGGCGCACAGCGCCCCTGGCTACACAAGCCCCGGCGAATGCTCGCCCATGGCGCTCTCAAGGCCTTCACCGGACTTGACCACGCACACTCTGATGGCGCCTTGCACTATCTACCCATAGCATGCCCAACATGCGTATATATTATGGTCTGCCTAGAGACTTTCAACCAATAGGTAGGTTACATATGGCCTGACAAGTGTCACCCACAACTTTGCCCACTAACTCTGCAACCTGCCCACTAGTTCTATAACTTGCCCACTAACTCTGCAGCCCAACTGCCAGTCTATCGACCAATCCTGGAAAGACACCTGTCCACTGCCAGCTGCCATCTTCCACAGTTTCCAAGGCCCAGTTGTCAGACGGCCAACTTTCCCGTTGTCCGTCCTCAGCTGCCAGTCCAACATCTTGCAGTGCTCCTGCAGCCATCCAGTCAACCTCCTGTTGACCGTCTTCTGTTGCCCGTCCGCTGTCCAGCAGCGCTCCTACAGCTCCAGACGGTCAACCTCCTGTTGACCGGATTCAGTTGGCCGCCGACGGTCAATCTCCATTGACCGTCCACTATTCTCCTCCGGTCAACGTCCCGTTGACCGAAAACAGTTCTCCGGATTTCCAACAAATGAACTCCATCATTTATTTTCCGGAAATCCTCCGATGACGAACAGTTTGTTGGGTTACCCACAAGGGAGTGACCAGACCCAACACTAATATCTAATAAAATTTTTCCAATAATCACACCTTTTTTTTATCTTTAAGTTGGGAGCTTGAGAGTCTACAAAATGATTGTCTTGACTATTTATTCCAAATATTTGTTCATTAATTTTCTTTTAGAGATATCATTGTCGATCTACCTACAGATTTATTGTCACTTAAACAAAATATGGTAAAATCACACATCAGAAACTTCATCTAGATCTTAATGCTGGATGGCATAAGCGCTGGATTTCCGACCCGACTTTGAATTTTCAAAATAAAATAAATCTTGGCCTGTGAAATTTTCAATATAATTTTTTTCCAAAAATATATATAGATAAACTTTTATTAATAGTTATATATTAGAAGCTTTCATTTTTTTAAAAAAAAATTAAATTAAAATCAAACAGCAGCTAGTTCTTCCTGCACACACAGAAGTAAAAAGCTTACGACTAGTTCTTTTAGCTTGAAAATGTGATTCCAATATCGACATCTGATTAAACGAGTAAGCATTTCTTTGCTAAGTTAAATACTCACAGGGGCAAGTAAACAAAACTTATGTTGCCTAACAGAAAATCGACTATATAAATTTATTCGGAATTCTATATACACAGTTCAGTTAGTTTCCAGCACAAGAATCATATACAGCTGAAAGTAACAAGAATATTGAGAAAACTGTATTATCAGCTTGGCTTAAAAAGAAACAAGTATTCCATTGCTATACAAAAAACACCCACTTGGAGACCACCAATTCACTTCATATATAGTCACTGTGCCAGCATCGTATTGATAAAAAACAAGGCATGATATACTTTTGGATTGCCAGGGCACCTAACTCAAGAAAAATTATCCATTTTAACGTCATAAAAGTCCCAGATTGAGCTACTAACGATGGAAATGAGGATCATACTGAGGTGGAACACCATACCCGGTAAAAGGAGCTGGAAAATTCCTAACTCCAGCTGGCAGATCTGAGCCTGAAGCAAAAAAATGGGACTCAATAGCACCCTGATTCGCAGCATAACCCATACGGGTTATAGGCAAACCATATCTACCCATATAAAGCCCAATCTCGGCGGCAGAGCCGGCAGCGGCAGCGGCAGAGCCATATGACATCCCAGCCGGGGAGCTCAATATTTCTGCAGGTCTTTCCACCAACAAACCTAAATCCGCTGGGTGAAAATGAGACTGTTGAAATGGAGGATGCATGGTGTTGCTGACAGCCGGGAACGATGCTGACGCTGCTGGAACAGAAGTAAGAGTATGCTCACTTCCATTCTGCTGCTGCAGCTGCCACCTCTTCTGCATCTTTGGCTCCCTTCCATTCCGCTGCTGCTGCTGCTTCTGCTTCTTTTTCTTTGGGTTGGGTGCTTGTGCGTCTGCAGCATGTTTCCTTTTAATTTTCTGCTCCAAATCAGTAATGCGGCTTTCAATTTCATCTATTGGATAGTCAGATTCAAGATTATATTCTTTAATCAACTTAAGGACGACTCTCAGCATATTCAATTGTCTGTCGGAAGCTTTACCCTGAAATAATACACTTCAAGTAAATATTCACATAAAACATGACACAAATATTGGCATACATCATAAATACAGGGTAACATGTATCAGTATTGGTCTCCGTACTAATATTTTCTAATATCTTAACAATATCACAATATGTTCCCGTATCTACGATATATCATAATATTTAAAATATTGGCCAATAAGTCTAATTTTTGAGGATATATCGGCCGACACAACCAGTTAGCTTATAAGTTTCAAAAATTTTATTCTTTCTAAGATATCCGATAATGATATATATTATCCAATACTAATACTGATATCAATATTTTCTTTCATGGACAGCTATCATTTGCATGCATATGATTGACAATTACCAGTAATTCAGTAGCCTCTTCTTCACTCCTATTTGTACCAGTTGCCTGTAGCCTCTTTGCTTGTTTCCGGGCAAGTCGGGCCTGTTTTTGAGCATCGTTCACATAGGATCGTAGAATTGGCACAATTGGGCATTTGTCAGCCAGCTTAAGTTCATAAATGGATTTGGCAGCCTGAAGTTGTCTTCCCATATTACTAACTCTTCGAACAATTTCTGTAGCCAACAAAGAAATGTTGCAAATTTTCATGCCAAGAAGCAAAGAGGAAACCATAGATAGACGCACAATTGCATAGATGACACAGCTATAAAAAAAAAGAGAGATTAGCTCGATGTTAAGACAAACAATTCCCATCAATTTTTGTTGAATTAGATCCCCATTTTTTAAATTATGCACAGTGGTTTACTGATTTGAGACAAATATTGACACTCCTTTTTTTTTATTGACATAGTTAAACCCGTTTAAATTATTGCATCACTTCATCCAAGCAAGCACCTTTAAGGAGTATAGGCATTGAGATCTTGTCACGTTAAAGGGGTCCCATAGTTCTCCTTAGCATTTATGACCTCATGCAAGGCACCTGAAATAGTTTATGCCTCTATAATTCCTACATTATATCCCAATTGACATAGTTTCTTCAGGTGATTGCCGCCTTTTTGCTGCGTCCTAATTCCCCTAGAATAGAAGGAAGGTATCTCATTATATTCAAAAAGAGGAGAACAATTCTAGCCAACTAGTACAAACCGAGTAATGAACATCATACTGTGGTCATTAGAAGGCATGGTGGAAAGCTCAAATCCTTTTTTTTTTTCCCCTTTTTTTTAAGTTGACTTTTGGTATTGTCACGAATGACAAAAAACAGCATGATACGTACCTAAATCAAGGTCCTATCAATGGTGACAATCACCCAAGGTGGGATTCAAGCCCAAATGCTATGGCATTGATCCTGCATACTACAAATAACAAAATGGGGCCTATGTTTTGCTCTCGAGTTATCCCTCCCGATACCTAGTCAAAATAAGTTAAGGAAAAGCAAAGGAAAGAAATGAGATTACTAAATCCTTGAGTTTCACCATGAAACTCCTTGTTTTAGGTGGATTGTGTTGAGAGGAGTCAAAGCGTTGTTACGAGCTCTCGGGATTGAAGAGGACTTTTAAGGAGACGGGTCTTAGGCCCTTCAAGTGCTGAATAATCTTTGGTCTTGGGGAAGGGGTGGCACTAGCACTCTCCTTGGCATGATCTCCACTTGTGGGTGTATGGATGGTATCTCTCTTTTCCACTGAGTTCTAATGAGTTCTTCTTTCCTCCTTATGGGTTGAGGGAGTTTGTTGGCCACTCTTTAGTGAGAATGTATGAGAGTTTTATTTGCTTGTTGCTTCTCTTAAAAGACAAGTCAAATTACGTAGAAAAATTCAAGGATCCCTACAAATGATGGTTGATGAGGTATTTATAGGCTACACACCAAATATAACCATTCGGAGAAGATTGGCTGTGTATCTGGAGTCAATGAACAACTATACGAGTGCCAAGGTTTTTCCCTAATGTGGCTGTCTTGTCTCATCACATATCCCCTGCACAATTTTCTTTTCAATAATGTCAAATGTCTTTTCAGCATATCAAATGAGTCACACCTAAATCCTCCCATTATCCCATGGTGGGTTAACAAGAGATATTTGCAATCAAGTGCTAACGTGCGCTGTTGATTTTGTCACTGTTTGGCCTCTGACATTGCTCCTGCTTTACGACAAAGTCAGGGGCGAACAAAGAAATTGAGGGGGCTCTCCCAAGATAAGAAATAATCAGCTACACCAAAAGACACAGATACTACTGCCAAAATTACACCTATAGCACACGTCAATTAGCGAGGATTTTTAAATCCATTGATGATTCAGGTCAACTACTCCCAAGGGTTGAGATCCGAGGCAAACCGGCATCCAACACTAGCACCCAACTTCTAAGACTAGGCCCAAGTCCAAAGAGTTGTCATGATAGGGAGCTCACCTCGCTCTATCTTCATCACCTGGCTTGGCATTGTCCCTGGCAGTGGGTATGATTACTTTGTATTCTCACTGTCATGCATCCGTTTGATTTTTGAGACTCTTTGAATTTTGATGAGACAGTTGGGCACTCCTGCCTTTTCAACCGTCTTTGTGCTCATAAAAACCTGCTCATGCGTCTAGCCAAGGTTTCACACTTCCCTTGCAATTCTTCTTCGAGCCTCCGTTGCGTTTACTCTTCCGCTTTCATCATCTCAGCTGTAATGGAGGATGCTTGGTTTGCTAACATAGCTGCTAGTCTCGCAAGGGGGCCCTCCATTCATTGCTAGGGCCTATGATGACCCACTCGACAATGGACTTCTGCTATGAGACTTATATGAGCCCAGGAGAATATAAGGCCATGGTGCCAGCCCTGAGCACCGCACCCATGAGCCATTGGCAGGCTTTCATTACTATGTAGTTGCGGTAAAAAACTCAAGTTTCCACTTTGCCCTGAGTTGATGGATATATTGAATGTTGCCAATATTCCATTGGCACGTTTTCATCCCAAAGCGGTCAAGTAATTGGTTCATCTCTGCGTCTTCTTTCGGCCGCATGAGCCAACATGACTCCGGTGGTGTTCTGTGGAGTATTCCGTATTTCAAAGGACAGGGCAGGTTGGCTCTATCTTAGCTTGCAGCCTAGCATAAGGTTTGGCAGTCTGAGTGGAGAACTGAAAAAACAAGTACTTATTTTTTAAAAACCCGGCAGGTTGGCAACTTAGCTTTAGGATACTACTGATGAATCCGACATTCTACAACGATCCCAACGAGGACGCTCTTGCATAGATTGACTGGGAGGTTAACTTGGTCAGGTTGTGCCTATGGATCAGAGACCAACTGCTTTTTTATTAACAAAGCAGGCACTCGTTGATGCTAGGATGAGCCCATGGGTCATGGTGGCAGCTGCATCCACATCACCTCGCATCCTTAACTGAATGTGGGAGAGAGGCCTTCCTGCTTCTGTTGCAGCTTCTGTGTGCTTCATGTCACCTCTCTTTTAGCTCTTTGCATACTTTGCCTATGGTAGGTGTCTCAGCCGCTCTCTGAGAATTTTAACTTAATCTTCATGAGGCATCTTACCCATTTTTAAGAAACCTTGACTCGGTCTTTGCAAGTCGTCTTAGTCATTTCAAAAGTTTTCAGCCCAGTCTTCGTGAGACATTTTAGTCATTTTAAGAGATTTCAGCCCAATCTTCGTGAAACAATTTAGTCGTTTCAAGAGTTTTCAGCTAAGTTTTCATAAGGCATTTTAACTATATTAAGAGTTTTTGGCACGATTTTCGTAAAATGCCTTAGCCATTTTACTAAATGGTGGGCTAGACCTACATGAGGCGTCTTGGCCAATGTTATAGCATTTTGACTAACTAGGCGCAATCGATCCTTAACGAGGTTTTTTTGGCAATGTGGGTGCTTTAGAGTAGACACTCATTGGTGCCTCTTGTAAACCGCTATGCGGCCTATTTATGTCGACTCCTTACGAGACCTTCATCAGCCTACTTATGCCTCAGTCTGGCAGCCTTGGGCATTACACTTTGGGCATTTAGAGAGACCATTAGGTCTACAATTCGAGGTGAATCAGGCTGTAAATGCATAAGTGATATACCAAGCAGGTGTTTTTGGAAACAATGCAAGACATTTTATAGCTATATATATAAGTATTTTGTGATATTCCAGTTGGTTACCCTATATGATCTGGCAGCATGTTGTAATGCAAGCATGATTATATGTAATTTCATGTCTTAATCTTGCCATATTTATTTTATTTTTTCTTTTTCAGTAAGGGCTATGGGTATGCGTGTTTTTACTTTGCTTTAACCTTTCCAATCATTAGAACTATTTCTTCAAGGTGAATTAAGTTCTAGGTTCTACCAGACTGGGTTATCAAGTTGTAGGTGTTGGCTACTGCTATTACGAATGGTTCTTTCCATATTACGAACAACTTATTTTGCCCTGTCGTTTTTATAGTAGACTCAATGCTCCTTAGGAACAAATCAACTACGTGAAGGGGTTGCGCCTTTATCTTCCTATTGTGGCACCAGGCTATTCATTGTTGGTATGCCTTCGTCTGAAAGTAGCCCGTGTCCCAAGAGTCTTCAAGTGGGTCTAGGTGTTGTCGCATGGTGGGTCTAGGTTAGTATATCAAACCCTCATTGTGCAAAGAGTTAAAGGACTTCATGGTGGGGTGAACTCTATTGTGGGTCTTCAGGGATGTTCCTATGGATTTCACACTTGTTGCATTTTTTTACGAACACTTAGGCATCAAACTTCATGGAGGGCAGACAATATCCTTGGCAAATGATCTTTAAAGCCATTCTTTCCCACGAGGTGCTCTCTGCATATCTCGAGGTGCACCACTTGGAGGGCATAATTTGCTTCTTCTGGGCCTAAACACTTTATGAGCAGCACGTGTAGCCTAGTCGGTAAAGCGATCCGTTGACGAGAGTATACTATTCAATGGTTTTTCGAAGCTACTTCGCCTCCTTGGGTTCATTTGGTTCTTTCCTTGTGAAGAGGTACTCCGGGTAGAACATCATCCAACTCTTCTTGTCAGTTACCTAAGGGCCTCGTCCAGCTCAGTGATGCTAGGATGCTCAAGGTTCTTGATCATCTTGCACCCATAATCGTCATCCATGGATAGCCTTGATGGCACATTGACCCACTCATTTTGTTCTTGGGGTATGTGGATGACCTGGTACTGCATCAATGGCTCAATGTATGCCTCTGCCTTCATTAGGTACTTTGTATGGACTGGGTGAGAAATCCCAAAGCTCCCATGGATTTGGTTGTCCACAATCCCTAAGCCATTGTAGATGACAATGTTCTATGTTGAGCATTTTTCTTGTGACCTGTAAACAGAGGATTAGTGCCTCATATTCCAAAAGGTTGCTCGATGCAAGGAAGGCGAAGTGGATGGAGTATGGTCATTCCACCCATTCGAGAGAGATGAATAGTACTCCTACGCCGATCCATTTGCCATTAGACGCTGAGTCAATGAACAAAGTCCACACTAGCCAATCAATTCCTAAGATGTCAACTTGGCCCAGGCTGTCCGCGGCCCAGGCTATGCATTCAACGATGAAGTCAACTAGAACTTGTCCTTAATCACAGGCCTAGGCTAGATCTAGATGTAGTACTCTCCCAGCTCAATTGCTTAACCTCTGGTTTCTGTAAGGTCTTCTTTAGAGGCTGGTCCATTCTCACTATAATATTGTGTGACTAGAAGTACAGTCATAGTTTTCTCACCTAATAGAATAGTGCTAACGCTGCCTTTTTTGCAGGCAAGTATCAGGTCTATGGTTTGAATAGTACTTTTCTTGCGTAGTATGCCAGCTTCTAGATCCCTTCGACCTCTCAAAGCAATGTTGCGCTGAGGGCTATATCCGCAATTGCTAGGTACAGATATGTCTTCCCCATCTGTCAGTCAAATGAGGTAGTGCTTTAGCTCCTCGAAAGCCTGTTGTCACTTTTCCATCTATCTTAGCCCTCATGGTTCGAGCCTCTTAGGGCATGGAAAAAGGCATGTATTTCTCACCAAATTTAGTCATAAATCTAGATAGAGAAGCAATCTTACCTCTAAATCTCTAGACATCTCGTATCATCTTTTGAGTTTCCAGTCGCGAATCACATCAATCTTTTTTGAGTTAACTTCTATACCCCAGTCTAAGACAAAGAAGTCGAGGAACTTTCCGGCTATCATTCCAAACACACATTTAGCTAGATTAAGTTTCATGTCGAGTTTCCTCCATGCTTAGAATGCCTAGACGTGGTCCAGGCATAGTATGCATTTTATCAGCATGTCATTGTCATACACCTCTATGTTGCGGCTATTCTAGTTGGCAAATATCTTATTGACAAGTTGTTGGTATGTGACTCCCGTGTTCTTTAGAGCAAACAACATTACCTTGTAACAATACAGGCCTTGGTCAATGATAAACACAGTAGGTTCTTTGTCCAAACGGTCCACGCATATTTGGATGTAGCCCAAATAAGCACCCATGAAACTCAGCAATTGTAGCCCAGAGATCGAGTCTACAAGCAGGTCAATTCAAGGTAATGAGAAGCGGTTTATGGAACATGTCTTAATTGTACCCGTGAAGTCAATGTCCATCCTCTAACTTCTATAGACCTTCCTAACCAATATTATGTTAAACAACCACTCCAGGTATTTGACATCTCGAATGAATCCGATGTCAATCAGCTTCTTGACTTCATCTTTTACAGCCGTTGGCTTCTTAAGAGAGTAGTTTCGCTGCTTCTGCCACACCACGTCATGTCCAGGGGCGATGTTCAGCTTATGGCATATTGTATCCAAGGAGATCCCGGGCATATTGGCCGAGGTCCAACAAAGACATCCCAGTTAGAGCGAAAGAAAGCCACCATGTTGTTTTGGATTGCCAGATCCAATGTCGAACCAATCTGCACGAATCTTTCAGGTTTGGAAGGATCCAATGGAATCATGATAGTCTCCTCCACAAGGGCTCCCTTTAGCATCGTGGTCTCATCTTTTTGGTACAGATTTGTCAACGGTGTGTAGGGCTCGAACCCCTGCAATTCCGTGAGGTAACAATATCTCCCCATGGCTTGTTCACCTCTCACCTCAACTATTCCCATTGGTGTAGGGAACTTTCTCTTGTGTGGGATGGATGTTACCGCCACAAAGCTCACCCGGGTCAACTTTTCGAGTAGGAAGTTGCAGGCTAAGGGTAAGTTGACTACAAGCAATGTCAGAGTCCTAGAGGAGATCTTGGAGTAAGTTCCCAAGGTTACTTTGAGGTCTATGAGGCCTTCAACTTGGGCTGGTTAGTTGTCGAGGTTGTGCAGAGGCCCTTCAAATGGTCTGAGCCATTATCGGGTTAATCCTAGACGAGTGAAATCGTAGAAGTATAGGTCGTTGGAACTTATATTGTCAATAAAAACCCTTCTCAGACAGTAGTCATTTTCTCCATCCGACATGAGAGTGCTTATAGCAAAAGGATCGGAGTGGGAAGAGGTTACATGACTGTACTCATTGTTGGCGAATGCTATGACCTCCCACTATGGTTGATTCCTCTTTGTCCTTGCTCTTGCTTCGGGTCGAATCATTACCATGTTTAAGGTCATGACAACAACCCCATGTCGCAGGGGGTTTGGTTCTATCCCTCTTTTTATGAGGGTTTTGATCTCTTTTTGGAGGTTGCTACAGTTATCGGTGTTGTGACCACGTCCCTAGTGGAAGAGGCAATATTTTGATTGGTTAGTCCCTTCGGGGTTGTGCAATGGCTTTGGCCACATCAATGGATGCTCAACCTTGATCTGCATCAGGATGTTGGCGTGGGTTTCGACAAGCGGGGTTAGATGCATGCACCACTCTAACTCCTAGGTCAACTACTTCCTACTTTGTTAGTCATGCACGTCCGATTGAGAATTACCTCGGACTTTCAACCTTTTCAAGTTATCTATCCTATCTCCAGCAAGCTAATTGGCCATTCGAGCAATGTTGGCCTTCTCCGACAAGATAAAGGACTAAACCCTAAACCTATTCTCCAGCTCTTCATAGGAGGTCATGTTTGCTAAGTGCCAAGGGTCTTTCTTTGGCCTCTTGCTAGACAAAAATTGGGATAGGAAACTCCGAAACAGCTCCCCAAAGGAATTGATGTTGTTTGCCCAAAACCTATAGAACCATTGCGTGTATCACCCTCGGCATCATCGGGAAGCACTAGCAAAAGGCTGCATTGCTAAGCCACTGAAATTTTAGCTGAATGCGAAATGGTTTAGGTGATCGTAGGGATCTAAAGTGCTATTGTAGGGTTCCATTTGGGGAGCCTTGAAAATCTTCAGTAGAGGGGACCTTAGTACGGTTTCTAAGAAGGGTTGCGTGCACTTGCCTCCGCTTCATCTACTAAGCCTAGGCCCCTAATATTCGCTGCTCTATTCTTTGGATCCTCCATTCAACCCCAATTGTGGACATCCGTCTACGAAGGACGAGAAGGGTCTTAAGCACAATGGTAGCTCCATTGTTGGTCCTAGTCATCTACAGCCATTGGGATCGCCTTTCTGTGGTGCTCTCCCTGACTAGGACTTTATTGCTAGATCATGTTTCCATGGACCTCCTTGATCAAGGGCAATGATACTTAGAGGTTGGTTTCAGCAAGAGTGGGCTGGATGCCAAAGCTTCCGCTAAGGTTTGCACACGATGTGGTCAATCTTGCCCAGGTTGCTCCTGAGTTGGCATTATCGAGGATAAGTTTGGTGTGGGGATTTAACTTGGTTTGTATGCTGCTATTCATCAGCGGGCTGGGGCTCCACCAAGCAAGTGAACCTCCTTAAGGCACTGGCCATTTCGCCCATTTGGATTATCATAGTGTTGAGCATAATGTCATGATCTGAATTTTATAATCATAAAATCGTGAAGTGCATCCGTTCCCATTGACAACGAGTTCAAACCATATTAACCCACGAGCACACTTAAGTGTCAGGGTCGATTTTGGGATGCAAACATAAAAATTACAACAGTGTCAAATATGTCGAACACAAATTGCTAATTGAAAGTATAGAAACATAAGTAAACAATCAATAGTAATAGGCAACAATCGAATATAAAAGAAGATTTTAAGAATTCATTCCACCATATAGAAGGTTTTGGGCATTTTGGCCTTTGCACTAATATATATCAAAAATCCCCAAATTTCATAATGAGATATCTAATATTTTTATAATATTAAAATTCAAACTAAATTCACTTAAATTCCAAGAAAAATTCAAAGATATAAGAAGAATTATGTAAAAATTTACATGGCTCAATTTGGATTCTAGCATCTTCCCCATACTAAACTATCGATGTCCTCATTAACTTGATTTTTAAAATAGCTTTGACCTTTTACCTCTTCAATCTCATGTCTTTAACAAGTTCTCGGTTTATTTCTTCCATCAGTCTCCCCTTCCACTTTATGAGCACTTATTTCTTCTTTTTGGATAATGTAGTCACCTCCTATTCAACAATGATTTCTTCAACTTTTGGTGTTGGTGATAGTTTCAATCTAATATTGGTGCGCTGTAACAGGTTTCATTAAGGGTTCCATGTTGGGATAATACAGTTTCAAACAACTCACATGGAATGCGGGGTCCATCAATTATAGAGGATTTGTCTAGTACAATGCCTTTCCCACACGAGCAATAATATAGACAAGGCCTTCATATTCTATAAGAGGTGCTTGTTTCTTCCTTTAAGAAACTACATATACTCTTGAAGAAACTTCACTAATATAAGATCTCTCACATTAAATTACACAGGCCACCTCTTCTAATCTACTCATTTCTTCATTCGATGAGGCGCTTTTTCCAGGTAAGCTTTAACACTATCAATGTTCTACTTCCATTCCCAAGCAAAGTTGCAATATAGTCTGCATGGTTCAGCCATAGTGTGTGGAAGAAGCAACTATTAACCTGTTACAATCTCAAAAGGACTCTTTATTTGAAGAAGAGCACTTTTAAGGATTAAAATAAAATTGAACAATATTGAGGATATTCACTCAATCATTCTGATTGGCACTCACATAATGTAGTAGGTACTCCTCAAGGAGGCCATTGAATCTCTTTGTTTAATTGTCAGTTTGAGCACAATAGCTTGATGATAGATTCAAATCTAAAGCGAGCAATTTAAAAAATTCTGACCAGAAAGCTCCGATGAAACGACTGTCTCTATCACTTATAATATTTTAGGGCACTTCCTAATATTTGACGATGTGTTTGAAGAAAATGAACATTGTCTCATCCCCTAAACAATCTCTTGATATCAGTATAAAAGTGGCAAACTTTGAAAAACGGTCCACAACCACTAGAATGCATAAGTACTCACTGAACTTTGGTAGCCATGTGATGAAGTGGAGGGAAACACTTTCCCAAGATCTACTAGGTATAGCGAGGAGTTCCATCAACCTTGTCAACTTCTAGTATCTAATCTTATCTTATTGATAAGAAATATGCCTTTATGTAGCTTATCACATCATCCTTCGTCTTAGGCCAATATTAGCCCTTCTGTAGTAGGCTCAGGATATACTGTCACCCCAAGTGACCAGCCCATAGAGTATCATGATACTCTATGAGAAGCATCCTCCTCAATCTTCCACCCTTAGGTATAAAAACCCAGTATCCCTTTGTGAAGATCAATCCATCATCAACCCACAATCTCGGAGTCTTTTCTTCTCAAATAAGTTGAAGTAGAGTCACAGCCATTAAGTTTTTCTTAATGTTTAGCTTTACCTATTTTCTAATGGTTGTGACAATACCACTTGTCGATAAGTAGGCTACTCAAGATAAGGTAGTAAGGTTCAATCTTCTACTAAGGACATCTGCAGTCTGATTATAGCGTTTCAATTTATATTCTAACTCCAAGTCGAATTCAACTAAAAACTCCTACTGCAGAGCCTGCTTTGACGTTAACTTTCGTTCGGTGAGGATATGGTTGGCAATAGAATAGCCAATTTTCACCACGAACCTAGAGCCAAGCAAATAATGCCTCTAGGTCCTCAAATAGTGTACGATCGCTAGCAATTTCTTCTCATGGGGTACACAACAATGTTCGGCTTTATTTAGCTTCCTATTCTCGTAAGCTACTAGATGGCCTCCTTGCAATAAGATCACTCAGAGGAAAAAACTGACACGTTGGTTTGCATCTCAAAGTGCTTGACAACATCTAAAATGATTAACACCAACTCCTTCATTGCTACACACTTAAGTTCCTTAAAAGCTTCTTGACATGCCCTTAACCAATCCTACTTCATATCTTTCTTGAATAAATTTGTCAAAGGTGTTGCTTTTTGTGAAAACCCTTCTATGAATAGTCGATAGTAATTGATAAGGCCAAAGAATGAGCGCAGCTCACTCACACTCGTAGGACTTGCCAATTTGAGATTGTTTGCACTTTCTTTGGATCCATCCTGATCTAACCTTGCCCCACAAAATGCTCTAGGAAGCTGATCACCTCTTGAGCAAATGAGCACTTCTCACACTTCGCATAAAAATAATTCTCCTTCAACTTCTATAATACTAATCTTAGATGCTTCAAGTGATCTTTTAGGCTTGAATTATATATCACACTATCGTTTAAATAGACCACCATAAATTTGTCCAAATATTCATGGAATACCTGGTTCATCAATATATAAAAAGTTGTTTAGACGTTGGTCAATCCAAAGGGCATTATGAGTCATTCGAAAGCTCCATATCTTATAACATATGCAGTTTTTGGCTCATCTCCTCCACGATTTTAACTTGGTGATAGCCCGACCTCAAGTCGAGCTTCATGAAGTATTTAGCATGGCTCAACTGATCAAGCAAGTTAGCAATAAAAAAAATCAAATAGTAAATAGCGGTTCTTCACAATCACTTTGTTTAGGGCCCTATAATCAATACAAAGACACAAACTCCGATCTTACTTTCTCTAATAGAGAATAGGGGCTCCAAGCACTTTCAAAGGTTAGATGAACTTTAAGCTAATCAACCCATTCAATTGTTTTTGAAGCTCTGCTAGCCTTGGAGGTACTATCCTATATGGTCCTCAAACAAGTGGTCTGGCCCCAAGTGTCAGTTTCATCTAGTGATTCACCACTCTCTAGAGTGAAAGAACCTTAGGCAACCCCATCAGCATCAAATCCTCGAATTCCACTAGGAGTAGGCTAACTTCAAGTAGCAAAGACTCAATCTTAACGTCTTCATCCACTAACAATGTCTTGAGGAAGGTAGATTTGCCTTTTTCCAAACCCCATTTCAGCTGGAGTGTAGACAATACATTGTCCTTGGCCTTCCTCTCGAGTTTTTTCTACTTTCTAGAGGCACTCACTAGATACGGAGTCTTACCCATAAGGAGCACCGAATTTAAGTGCGGTATAGGCACTGAAGTCCATCTCCAAAATCAGGTTAAAGTCATCCATATGTGTTACCATAAAATTCAACTTATCATTCCACACTCCAAGTCACATTGGCATAGGCTTGACAACACCAAGGGTGGGCTTTGCCTTTAAATTCACAACCTTCATGTTGTTGCCATCTCGTTCCAACTGCATAACTAGTCGATCCGCTTCAATCCTAACAACGAAATTGTAAGAGGTGCTCATGTCAACAATGGCATGGACACTCATTCCATTCACTTGAATTTTCACGTTGATTAAATTTGTGGACTTGATGGAGGCCAAAGCATGCTTTCCATGGCATACAAGAGGTGGACCACACCCATGCAAGCTTAGTCCCCATCGTTCTCGACATATCCTAACTCCAATTGATCACTTCTCCATTATAGCGCACTCATAGTTCCTTTAGTGGGCATTATACCACCTTATTTTGCCTGTCACACAAGAAACACCCACCAAAAGACATCTTCTTATTAATTGATGTACTAATGCCTCCCTTGGTGTCATGGGAGCTCACCGACAAGGAATTTTTTCGAAAGTTACTTCCCCCACTTTTTGTTTTGATTTCTAACTTATTTGCGCTAGATGCACTCTATGCTGGTTTCTTTGATGGATTACCAATGTTCTATTGATTATGGTTGCTTTCTAATAGCATAATTAACAAGTTTTTTAGCTACATTTTAGGCAAAAGTCTAATTTTCAACCGCTGTCTAAATAAATTTGTCGGAGCCCGTGGATATGGGTTATATATGAAATGAAAGAGACGACCCTTATCAAACATGTCTTTCATATCTAACATGCACGACGAGGAAGTTTTAACGTAGTCCCTAATTATTGCCGTATACTTAATCAATTTTAGCTTCCTTTGTATCATGAATTTAGTATTTTCAAAGTAAAACTATGCCATCAGTTCTCTCTTGATGTCCTCCCACGAGTAAATGCTCAATCTTTCCTAACCAATTTCCCCATATTTGGTGCGCCACCACAATTTGGCATCTTCGATCACATACATTGTCGCAATGAAAACCTTGGCCTCATCTGAATCCATCTTCGCATCTCTAAAGTACTATTCTAGATCAAAGATAAAATTGTCCCACTCCTTCAAATCTCTATGCCACCATATAAGTGAGGTTCCGAAACTCTATCATTACCGAAGGCACTACCATTAGTCGTGGCAGCCTACACTAAAAGGCTTACATTACTAGTGAGCTTGATATTCTGCTCTTGCAATGCTATTATTAAGTCACAAACATCATTAGTTAGGCCTTTAACCACCTTTCTAGATATCTCGATCAGATGGTAAGGCCATTCATCATCTTTTTATCATGTCAAAAGATTCGCCATGAGCTTCAAGATCAATCACCCTTCTTTCAAGAGCTTCAAGACGAGTTACCATGGTCGAATGAACCGCAAAAGTCATCCGAGTAGCTAATAAAACCACATGAGTCATATATGGGTATCCAACTATGGTGTCGCTTGAGCCATTACTACCTCACCGTATGAGATTTTCTCAAAATTGAGGCCCTTTTAACTGTTCATCTCGTAATCAGGCTCTGATATCAACTGTTGCAATACAAATTTTATAGCTACAAAATTGTGTGGTGCATCCATAACTGTTGAGAGTTGGACGCAAGCTAAGTTGACCCACAAAGACAATTAAGTGTTAAGGCCGATCCTAGGATGCAAATGCAAAAATTACGCCAGTGTGAAGTATGTTAAATGCAAGTTAGTCATTAATTAAAAATACAAAAATATAATCAAGCAATCAATATCAATAGGTAATTATCGGATATAAAAAAGATTTTAAGAATCTATTCTCCTATATAGAAAGTTTTGGGACTTTTAGCATTTGGTATTAGTATATATTAAAAGTTTTCAACTTTTACAATAGAGCATTTAATTTTTTTTATAATACTAAAATTCATTTTAAATTCACCTAAATTTGTAAAAAATTCAAAAAAAATTATGATAAAAATTATATAGCTCGATTTGGATTTTAACACACAGTAGCCATGTTAGGGGCAACAAAGTCACATGGAGCCGAACGTTCTTGCTCCACTAAAGATGATTTTGATGAGGAATATTAACGTATCATACCATGACAGCGAGCATCTTCTGGAAATCCTTTTTTACATATCTAATTCTTTGTTTGTTATGAGATAGTCTTGTCAACTGGATAGGACTTAGCTAATCGTTCCCACATGCAACACTAATGATGCATACTTAAACCAGTCCTACCTGGGGCAACAACCACCCAAAGTAGGGGATTTAAGCTTGAATGCTATTACATTGATCCTACGCATCACAAATAAAAAAGTTGAGAGACTTGGGTTTTACTCTCGGGTTATCCTCTCCGATGCCTAAATCAGTATAAGCTCAAAAAAAATGTAAGGAAGGAAATTATCAAATCCTTGAGCTTCACCACGGGACTCTAAATTTAGCGTCATTGTGTCTAGAGGAGTCAAATGTCATTATAAGCTCAACAGGAATCAAGAATCCTTTCGAGGAGATGGGTCCTAGTCCTTAAAGTTCCAAATAATATTCAATCTTTGAAAAGAGGTGGTGCTAGCACTCTCCCTTGGAGCAATCGCCTCTTGCTGGAGTGTAGATGGCCCCTTTCTTTTCCGGTGGGTTGTGATGAGTTTTCTTTCCTAGTAGCAAGGCTAAGAGAGTTTGTTGGCTGCTCTTTAATGAGAATATGTGAGAGTTTTACCTACTTGTTGCTTCTCTTGAGAGCTAGGTCAGATTAGTTAGAAAAAGTTGGGGATCCCTATAAATGAGGGTTGGTAAGACATTTATATGCTACAGGCTAAATATAGTCATAGGGAAGAAGCTGGTACACTGATTGGTTGTGTATTTGCTGTCAGCGAGCAATTGTATAAGCGTCAAGATATTCTTCTAATGTGGCCATTGTTTCCTATCACATATCCCTTATGCAATCCTCTTTTCAAAACAGTCAAGTGTTTTTTCAGCATGTTAGATGAGTCAAGCTTGAATCCATATGTTGATCTCATGGTGGGCCAATGAGGAATATTTGCGATTAGGTACAGAGATGCCTTGTTGACTTGGTCTTTGTTTGGCCTTCGACATTGCTGCTCCTACTTTTCAACTAGGTCAAGGGCAAACGAAAGAACTGAGAGGGATCTTCGGGTCGATTACTTCCACGGCTTGAGATATGAGGCGAACCAGTACCCAACAGGGCACATCTAAATGAAGGGCTACCAAGCTAAAAAACTTCAAATGTTCTTGATCAGTGAAAGGATATTAGTTGTTTGGGAAGCATACCTATGAGCTTTTCAATGGAGGCAAATCATCACATAGGTATGATTGGAAAGGGTGGACAAGAGAGACACATAATAGTTTGGAAGTTAAATTTATCTCCTCATAATATTTCAGCACAGTGCGTATGTTCCCATACATAATCATGGAAATTTAAGGATGAGGGCCTATACATACACATACTAGGTTGAACCACCGGCTGATCCATGATCCACATTAGGCCAAAACATTTAGTTTGGTAGAATTTTACTTGGAGATACAAGAAGCAAAGTATGATCTCCATATCCAATTCACTGATTAAGTAATTAAACCTTCATGAATCCATTTTTCTTCTTTCATTCCAAATAAAACCCCCTTTAAAGGTCTACTTAGGGAGGAATGCTATTATACGGCTCATCTTTATTTGGTTTACTGCTTTAGGTATTAGTACTATGACTGTCAACATAAATGGTTTCAATTAAATAATTAAAATAATTAGATAAGTGGCCCTTTTGTGACTCAAACAAGCTATGACAGCAAATAGCCATAAATATGGATCATAACAGGGCATAGCATGGTAAGACAAAGCACACTGAAAAGACAAGAATTTCATCAAAGAGTAATTTGATCAAAAATTAATTTGTATAGTCAAGAGATCAACTGGCATGTGTAGTGTAGACGAAGAGTCTGAAGTATTGATGTTTTCCTCTTCAACCTTTGAAAAATGGGCATGAAAGGCACATATTCTCCAACTTGCGCAGAGCATTAAAAGGCTTTCAGCTATTCCAAAGTGGCTTCTAAGCTCTGCATTTATCTCACAATTTCACTTGTAGGTGTATTGTTTTAATTGTAGAAAGATATTAAATATGAATACTACTTTTGCAGAAGTGGAATTCATTTTGAAAACTCAACCCTTGTAATTTCTTCTTTCTCACATCTCTTATCTCCTTCTTTCCCTAAATCTACAAAGCAAACCTCTGATCAAATTCTCCTCAGATATATTTGATGTTCAAGCAAAACATATATCAACATTGAAGAACTGGAGAATACTCGGCACAAAAAATGCAACAAATGAGATGAACCATATATGTCAAGAATACTGAAAATAAATGGTGCTAAAGTATCAAATCTTGAACAATGTCCATATTCATCAGTGACACAAGCACAACACACGACCAAGAATTTTCCACATCTGATAATCCAATACCATCCCTCCATGCCAAAATAATTTCATCCTTACTATCCAAATTTGTCTCAAAATGATTATCCTCTTTGAAAATTCTACAACTAATTGATAAATAGTGAATAATCTTCTAAAATATTTGATTTCGGTCAAACAATTGTACCACAATCTAGCACATGAAATTGTGAGAACAGACCCAGAATCAAAACTTCATTCCCGAATCCATGAAAAGTTTTATGAAAAACCCCATCATCCTACGACTCATCATCGATGATTTTGTTTCAAAGAACTGTGAATCTACTTTCTAGCTACCAGGGTAAACATGAAGTACCACAAGAAATAACAATGGGGGCAAAGCTCTTAGTTCCTTTACCCGGGAATTTGTCTTGCAATCCGAGCTCCAGACACAAGTTGAATTCAAACTTAAGCTGACTAAAGTGCTTGCGAACAGTAAGACTGAGTACAACAAAATCAGCCAGCTCGTCCTGATCAAAGTCCGCCCCTAACTTAAAACAAGCCAATAACCGCAGAATCAGCATAGCCTCGCACACCATGTGCTTATCCTTCTTCATCTTCCCCTTCCACTCCATAGCCAAAGTCCTCGCCCTCTCTCGCATCTCTCCACTAATACTTACACCCTCGATGGCCATTAAAGCTTCCAACAACAAGCAATTTCTATCCCCAAACAAGCAAGTCCTAACCCCATATGCGTCATCCCTGAACTCGTGACCGGGAGAACAGTCAATTGCATCCAAAACCAACTTACACGGATCAGGAGCAAAGTTAAGGGCTCCAGATGATATAGCTCCAATTCTCCACTTCTTAACATTCATTAGCCAATTCCTTAACTTCTCGGCCTCCATTCTTTCACACATTTCTTTTACATCTATTTCCGGCGTGATGATGGGGGTTTCGTCGTCGTTTTCTTCTGAATTCGGGGTCTTTTGAGGAATGGCGAATTGTGGGTTTTGGGATTGTTCTCTTTGTTGGAGGTGGTAAACTTCTGTCTGGAGAGATGATTGAATATTGGAGAAGTAAGAGTCGATATCGGACCAATTGAGAGGGAAAGATGAGAGAGAGTGGGAATGACTCTGGAGGTCTTTGAATGCTTTTTCGAGGTTTTTCTTCTTCGAGTCGATTTGTTTCACTGCTTCTGAAATTGCCTGAAGAGTGGCCATTGTTTCGTGAGAGGGAGACAAGAAGAAGAAGAAGAAGAAATGTAAAGGCGAAAGACGCCGCAATCGGGTCCGGCAGCTGCCAGTTGCTTGCGGGAAGAACCAGTGGTGGACAAAGAGGGAGAAACGAAACGGCGTCGTTTACGCCTTAGTGAGGGAAATTACGCCAAAAACTATATTTGTGAATAAAGGTGTAATAAATTTTAAACATATTTATCAGCAGCTGAATAGATAATTTTTTTTTTAAATAACTTGAATATTTGATTTCAATAATTGTTTAATAACAATAAAAATGAAAATTATTTTACTTGCACTTTAGATATCTTGGCTTGCTATTTGTGAAAAAAAATATACATGAAATCTCTGATAGATTATTTATATTTGTGCCCCTCTTTTCTACTCAATTTCTCTTTTGGAGTGAATTCAACATAGCCTGAAATGTCCAAGCATAAGTAGGCCATATGCTTGCTGAGTCGACAGTTCGTAGCTACCGTGCCATGTTGAGACGACTCACAAACTCACAGGCAATCCGTTTGATTGGGTAGTTCCTGCACGATACAACTCAATTAATTCCATCACTACCAACAAAGTATACTATAAATGTTAAGTGACATTTCTTGGGTTTTGGTCACTCTATTATGGATAACTCAATAAATAAAAAATCATTGGAGAATCGCACGAGACTCGTACTTGGCTAGTGGCCAAAGGAAGCCGGCCAATTGGTTGGCCAAATCAAACTGACCAACAAGAGGCCAGCCAGGCAACAGGAAGCCAGCTAGCAGTGACCGGCCGGATAGCAAAAGGTCGACCCGTAAGAGGCTGGCCAATAGGAGGCGGGCCAGAGAGAACGATCAGATGGAAGAAGAAGCTGGCCAGGGAGGCTGGTTAGCTGAGAGAAGTTTCCAATGTGACCGAATTGGGAAGAGGTCGACCGAGGGAGCCGATGCGAAAGGGCGACCAGGCAACGCCAGTTTAGAGGGGATGACCTGGTGGAGCTGGTAGACGACTTTACAGAGTAAGCACCAGACTTCGTAAAATAGGTAGCAGATTTTGCAGAGTAAGTAGCCGATTTGAAAAGCATGCGTCGTTTGTAAAAAAATGCGAGAATTGATGAAAGCGTAGAAATGACAAAATTAGCATGACAAATCCTTTACATGAACAAGGTAGGTGAGTAGATGGAATATTAGTCGAGCGTCATTGTAAAGCACACCAAGTACTTCAGAGATGTGTGGAACGAAACAGAAATGAGATACAGAAGAGAGCTTAGGCTATTCGCTGTTCACCACTACACTTGTAAAATTAAAGAGTAGTGAGCACCATCAATTAGAGAAATGAGAGAAGAAAAAGAGAGAGAAGAGTGAATGAGAGTTTTCTTATTCTGGAGATTATTTTTTTTCTTACTCTGTCTCGGATGAGTTACCGGTATTCTATCTTAGTGGCTTGTAACAGATTTTACATAGTGAAAATCTTCGGAGTTTGCCCCATGGTTTTTTCCTTAGATGAAAAAGATTTTTCAAGTTAAAAATCGTTGGACATTCTTATATTCCTTGTACTTATATTCTTGGTGGCTGATGGCCAACAAAGGGTTCAGATTTTTTTGCTATGCCGGGTAGGGTGATCCTGACTGAACTCCAACAAGTGGTATCAGAACAAGGTTGTAAGCCTATGATTTGATAGCATTGACGTCGAGAAGTTTATCATTTTATGTGGAGTCGTTTAATGGAAAAAATAATTTTATCTTTTGACAAGAAATGGTGAGAAATATTTTAACCCGAGAAGGAACGGTAAAAGCATTTCGAATGAAGGGAGATAAGTCGAAGAATATGACAGATGAGGAGTGGCAAAATTAGAGGGATCTTCCTAATTGTACGATCAAATTGTATATTACGGATAACACTCTTCAAGAGGTCATTGGCTTGTCGGATCCAGTAGAAGTTTGGCAAAAACATAAAAGCCAGTATAAGTCCAAGTCTTTGACAACGAGACTGCATATAAAGAAATAATTCTATAGCCTGCATCTATCATAAGGGAGAAGTTTTGAAAAGTATTTAAACGAGTTCAACCGGATTGTGACGTAAATATCTGCACTTGATGAGAAGATCAAAGAAGAAGACAAAGTGTTAGTATTGCTGGCCTTTCTGCCAGTCTCATACAACCATATTGTCACAATGCTACTGTTTGAAAAGGACACGCTCAGATTGGATGAGGTCATCGCCTCTTTGCTTATGAATGAGTCAAGGCAAAAGAGAGGCGTTGAGGATTCAGGGGAGCTGAGTCTACTTGTAGCCACCAGCGGTCGGAGATAGGGAAAGCTGAGGGCATGAGGCAATAAGTCAAAGATGAGCAATTGTTGGCCCAAGTTTCAGGATATTAAGTGCTTTCACCGTGGCAGGAATGGCCACATGAAATGGGACTACCCAAGGAGAAAGTATGAGAAAGTGGGCGAATGTGAGCATTAAGAGAGGAAGAATCAGGGTGAAGATGATCTGGCCTTTATCGTTCTCTGCGAAGACCTTTGGATTTATTATGCAGGAAAAACACAGAGTTTTCCAAGCTAGGAGACGGGTTGAGTGATAGACGTCGCCTCACACCATGTGACACTGAGGAAATTCCATTTCACGAGCTATACGCCTGGGTACCACGGGGTATTGAAGATGGATAATGGTGGTTCGTCAAAGGTAGTATCATGAGTGTTTGTTTGCGGACAAGCAGTGGGATAAAACTCATATTGAAGGGCGTGAGACATGTCCCAGAATTAAGGTTAAATGTGATTTCAACTGAAAAATTTGATGAGGAAGGCTTCATCACGGCGTTCGAAAATGGCCAGTGGAAACTCACCAAAGATTCTTCGATTATAACAAGGGAAAGCAAGCGATCAGGCTGATACCTGATGAATGCTTTGGTTGACAAGGATAAAGCCTAAGTGACCAATAGGGGTCTTAGTCAATGTGGCAGAAAGAGGAGGTCGAGATGGAGAATAAGGGGAAATGATTTTTTCACAGAACAGAAGCCGGAGGGGAGTGGGACTACTCTAGATTTGGTGGAGCGGAAGAAAGTATCATTCAAATTTGTTGAGGTCGATACCGGGATCCCAATTGAGAAAAAACTGTCAAAACGCAGGTGATGACGATCGCTAATAAGAGACAAAGGGTCCCCCCATAAGGTCGTGAAGAGAAATTTATTAAATTTTGATCACTTTCTTGTTGATAATTCAATAAACGAAAAGTCATCAAATAATCGCACGAAACTCACGTGAAGAGAGAGGCCAAAGGAAGCCATCCTATTGGCCAAATCAAACCGACCAGTAGGAGGCCGGTCGGGCAACAGGAGGTCGGCTGGGTAGTGGCAGGCCTAACAGTAGGAGGTCGACCTGTAGAAAGCCAGCCAATAAGAGGCCAACTGGAGAGGCCAACAGGATGGAAAAAGCCGGCCAAGGAGGCCGATTTGCTGAGAGAAGACAAGCCAAGAGCAATCAGACTAGTGTTGCCAAGTTGGGATGAGGCCAATCAAAGAAGCCGACTGAGGGCGCTAATGTGAAGAGGTGACGAGGCAACAATAATTCAAAGAGGACGACCTAGCAGAGCTAATAAATGACTTTGCAGAGTAGGCACCAGGCTTTACAGAGTAGGTAGCCAACTTTGTAGAGTAAGTAGTAGACTTTACAGGGTAAATAGCCAACTGGCAAAGCGTGTCATCTGTGAAAAAGCGCAAGAACTGGTGAAAGCGTAGAAAACAACAAAGCTAGCATGGCAAATCCTTCATAAGATCAGGGTAGATGAACAGGTAGGATATTGGCCAAGCGTCATTACAAAACGCACCAGTCGCTTCAGAGGTGTATGGAATAGAGTAGAAACAAAGTGCAGAAAAGAGCCTTTACTGTTCGCCATTTACTACCACTTGTACAATCAGATAATAGAGAACGCCACCAATGAGAGAAAAAAGAGAAGAAAAAGAGAGAGAAGAGTGAAGAAGAATTTTCTTACTCTAGAGACTTTTTTTTGCTCTATCACGAATAAATTGCTGGTATTCTATCTCAGGAGTTTATAAGAGATTTTATATCCCATAATTTTTTCCTTTAGTTATAAAAAATTTCATATTAAAAATCGTTATGTATCCTTATATTCCTTTTGCTCATATTTTTAGTGACAGACAGCTGGCTGGGGGTTCAATTTTTTCTATTACGTCGGGTCGGGTGTATCCAACCTTGGGGGGGGGGGGGGTCCCAACAGCATTATGTTCATTTGATTCAAAATTGTTCGTCTTTGATAACAACAGATAATAAATAAGAATTTTCATACTGCCGGATTGCAGGAAATTACTATTCTTATAGAACAATAATCCCAACAAATATATCAACAAAACAGTTACAATCATTATTTCACCTCGGAGTGGTAATACCAGTTTGCTTTATAAAACAAGTCGTAAGAGGTTCACGAGAAGTGAACGCTGTTGGGGTAGAAGGGAATATCTATCCCTCATTTTTGAGTATAGAGTTGAAGGAAAGACCATTGTTAGGAATGAAGCGACCAAGGTAAAGAGAAGACTACAGAGAAATAGGATGTCTACAACTCAACAGTATACTTCTCGATAAAATAAACTAAACAAAACAAAATACAATTGTTTGTATTCATTTTCTTCTTCATCCAGATAATTCAACACCCTTTAAATTCGTCCATTTATAATAATATCATTA
This sequence comes from Nepenthes mirabilis, assembly GCA_025585075.1. Lineage (NCBI taxonomy): Eukaryota > Viridiplantae > Streptophyta > Magnoliopsida > Caryophyllales > Nepenthaceae > Nepenthes > Nepenthes mirabilis. Next base: position 25,434 of record JAODPA010077378.1, read on the forward strand.
CCTTTTATCTGTAACCGGAAAGGTTAAAAGGGGAAAAATAGAACCAACGAAAGAAGGTGGGAAAAAAACTGGAAAAATATTAAGCATGCGTGGTTAATACTAAGCATTCACATATTTCAAGAATGTGAACGATCCCAGGTCCCTCTAATCCACTCCACACCATCCAGTCCCTCCCAGCAAAGCTGTAGGGAAACTCTCACCCACAAATCCTGCACTCAGAAACTAGAGTTGAGCCACAAATCAAAAAGGTGTAGACTCACAGCAACGGCTTCGTTGCACCAAAAGAACTGCAGCTCCTCCTCTTCTTATGCTTCAATGAGGGTGCAGCGCATGATGCACCACATGCCCTCCAGTTTGAAGACACACTACATACACATACATGGGCTTGTGGGCGAGCAGGAGATGGGAAAGAGCAAGGGAAGAAGCAGCATAATTCTCTCAACGTTTAGCTATCTCTATATTCTTCATATCAAAAGAATAACAGCCACCCCATTTGCATTCGTGCTAGAAGAACTAAAAATTTTTCAGACACCAACAATCCACTCACTAACGATGAGGGGAATAACTAGCTTCATTCATGATTATTTTCAACATGATGAGCTGCAAGGATCAATCAGCACCTGCCATTCTACTTGTGCCTTCCACAGAGGTGAATTTGGAGAGCTTAATGCAAAAGGATCCAGCCTTATACCAAGAATCAGAGGGTGCGAACGGTGATAGAACAGAACTCCATAATCTTGAGCTAGGCTTGCTGGTAGAAAAGAATATAGGCTTGGTCGTGTAATACCTTGCTCGATGGAACCACAGCAACAGAGGCATCATCAAATCGTAGCCACTGCCCATTATGGTAACGGGCATCGGCAGTGTAATGCCCTTTCGAGGGCTCTCTCCCATGGTGAGTTATTGTTGCTACAAGTTCATATTTCCGTCCCTGGAGAATAACAGCCAGAGAGGAAAAAAATAATCAGGACCATCCAACCTTTGAACCTCGTTAATCTAAAGTAGACGCCAGAGCAATAACACCAAATAACAAGGAGGTAACATGTTGATGCCATGGATCCATGAGAAACTCTCCTTATCTTGCCGTATGGAATTTAAAAAATACAGGTTATGTAAGAAACTATCATTTTATGTGGACTAAGGGTTGCTGAATCCCATGCTAGGACTGAGATCAATATCAATGGCAGCATACCTGCTATAAAATAAGATGACACATACAGCCTGCCACTGCCAATGATTCAAAGAAAAAATAAAATTCTTTCAAAAAGATTGACAGTGAACTCGATCAACTTAGCACAATTACAAAGGAGAAACACTGTGAACCGGAAAATTTCCCTAAGTAGATAAGAGTTTGATTAATGACTCTTTAAGTTGTCCATTTGATAAAAAGATATGCAACTACATTCTCTGGTTCTGCTTGTCTTGCCCATACTTTGCCAGTACATGAGATTCCCAAAGACCAACACTGCAATACTTGATAGACTTACAACACAAAATAAAGCTTATAGACAAACTACATCATCACCCCATGAAGCACAAGGGGACTCCAACTTTGACACAATATTTGATGCCCCGAAAAGGCCATTGTCCCTACCAAGCCCCCTTGAGCCCATTGTCCTAACTCAGATTCAGGAAAAGAAAACAGCTCTTGTTGTTAATAGTAGCCTATATAGGTACTTACAAGCTGAATACAAACTCCTGAAATTCACAATCTGGCACTTAGAGTCTTACATTCTCCCCCAATCAAATAAGCTACATCCTCATCATTATACATTACACATGACATCAGGACTTCCTTGGTAACTGATGGTGCAACTCATCAGCCCAAATGTTTAACAGAGCTCATATATATAAACAAATGTACATATTATATCTGTTAGCCTTCACTATCTTGTCTATCCGAGGGTTTATTTAATAAGCTATTTTATGTAATAGATTCTTCATCTTTTTATGGTATCAATGCTAGAGCAAGCTCTAGTACAATGGCAGGGTTGTTCTGCTTTGTCACATAGCAGAAGCAACCGAAGGGAAGTCTGTAGGCAGAACAGAGGAATTCAGCAAAAGAAGGCTGGCCAGCCGTTACATCAGCAACCGAGCAAGCTCGAGTCCAATGGCAAGGTCATAGCACCGTCACATAGTAGCAGAAACTGAAGGGAATTCAATAAACAAAACAGAGACATTCAGAAACACAATTTTTTCTTTTTACAAACTTTCCACAATTTACAAACCAATTTCGTGTTCAAGAAATAATCCATGAAGTAATCTTTTCCAAAACTCTCACAATTCAACATCTGACTTCAGAACAGAAAAGAGCAATGGGGTTGTGTTATTTATATGATGAGAAATTTGTTCCAGGTTGTTGTTTCAGAGATAAAGACTTGTTATACTGCTCTTTTTGCTGAATCAGAAGAGGACCAAGAACACACCAATCCAGAAGAAGAAGAGGGTTCTACTGAGGAAGAACATGCAGAAATCTATATGCATGCTCTATCAGGAAACCCTTCAAACAACACCATTTGAATTCAAGGCTTCCTACTTCAGAAATCGATTGCTATCCTAATAGGTAGTGGCAGCACACACTATTTCTTAGATCCATTGGAAACATCTATTTCCAAAATCTCTATCAGGGGATACCACTCCTCTGTATATTACTGTGGCAAATGGCAGCAATGATTAGGCAATTGAAGTGTCTGCATGTCATTTGGAAAATGCAAGGTCATTCATTCATGACAGATTTTAGATTATTACAATTAAGCTAGTATGATATGTTACCACTTGAACAATCTCCATTGACAGTCCTCCAAAGAGGAGTTCACATCTTCGATACACCATACTGAAGGTTTCCCCTCGATTGTACTCTCTGACCTGTGCCTTGCTCCCAAGGACTTGCTCCATGTTGTCTAAAGACAATGCCTCTCTACTATACATTTTTATCCCACTCAATGCCTCTGTGCCCCGCACTTCAGATCTAAGCCTCATAACAGGATCTCAAGTTCAAGCAAGTGTTCTCACCCACTTGACTTGTATCCTGCTCCCTATTGTTAGCAATAACACAACTCATGCTCATCTTGGCATTGCATTAATCTTGTAACTCACAGGTCATGTGACCAAATTGTCTCAACGAGCTTTAGGTCCATGCCTACACTAAAGCAAACCTCTGCCGAAGTGACCTTTCAAAAAGAAGAGTTCTTACTCCATATTGGATGATCCTCTGCTAAGGCTTCCTTATTAAATCAAGTGACACCGATCACAATATCTTGGCACCAACAAGTGCTGAGGTTGTTTGTTGAGTCAAAACCTTGGCACGGTCATCCTCCAGTGGCATGGTTCTCACAACCAACTAGCCCCCTCTACTGAAATATCCACAACTATGAACTCAATTGGAACAAGACTTCACCACTACATCACTCTAACTCGCAGACAGCTTTGCAAAACCAGCAAGTTTCACCACTACATCACTCTAACTGCTCCAAACACGTAAAAACTTTGCTAATTTACTTGAATCCAACTCTTGAACAGAATTTCCATTAAAAGCTCATCCAGACACTACCTAACAACATCTAGTCAAACGAGCCTTTGGCCACCAATACTAGAAGGCATGCATTATCTCCGAGTACAGTTTTATTCTTAAATGTCTCATATTAAAATTAAAGGCATCCCAACATTAAAACCTAATATGGAGGCCAATCACATTCTAACATCGGCCACAAAATGCAGATAGCATCACAAATTAAACACGCCTCATTCTGTATCCACATAAGCTTCTTCAATCCGGATCAAGATCAGTCAAGGCTTAACTCTATCACTTGTCAGTAGCATCTTCTGACCTAATACCATACACCCAAAGGAAGCAATACAATTGAAGTCGACTCAAATCTGATACCAATCTGTCGTAAATGTGATTGAAGTATCAACTAATATCCAATACATCATATGATAATTATTAGTATTAAACCCCAATACCGTGGAAAATTCATAGTATGCTGCTGTATTGGCGATATATAGCGACATATCAGTCCATATATACGATATTTAGTTGATATATAGTCCGATATATTCAATATTTGGCCAATATATCAGCCAAAATTTGTCTATTGTCTTCGGATTCTTAGAAAAAAAAATTTTACAATATATTTAATATCAATATATATTATCTGATATATTCGACATCGATATAGTCACGACTGATACCGATATTATTATCCAGAGTCGCAATCTAAATTTTAGGGACCGAAATTTAACAATGAGGCACTAAGACGTCTCAAGTCAAGGCCATCCTTACTGATCTTAAGGATCCAAAAGTGTTCCATCATTTATCAACACGAGCATTACAAATTGAACACCTCTTAATAAATCCTGCATCACCTTAACTTCAAAGCTCCCACACCCCTCTATTAAGCAACTAGTAGCATACTGATTGGTCCCAATTGTCTCATTCACCATCGAGCTATAGCTCGCAACATTTATAGGTTTTCATACCTTACTCAATGATCACAAACCAAATCATTATCTAACAATTTACCACCAAGCACCTTTGCTTCTAATCATTAATGAGGACTCACTGGCCCACAAATACACCGTTCATAACCATGATACACTGTCCTCAATAGCCAGCTCCCTAGTCATTTGAATAGGTCTGGCTTTAGTAGGGATTTGAGATTCATAGAAATTTTTTTCATAGAGTAATTCTACTTGATGTTGTTTACAATCCCAAAAGGCATTAGGAAGATTCGAACATACTTCCTTTTCAAATGTCTGATGTAGTTTTTTGATCTTTGTTTGTAATAAAGGGTTGGTTAATAGCTGTTCTATATTTGCTAATTGTATTTCTTCTTGCAAGTATTGTATTTGTTTCGCCTTAGAAGCTGTCCATCTGAGGTTGTCCCTTAACCCATAGATCCTGGCAACATAAAAAGGAGGGAAATACAATTTTTAAAACATTTTATTTTTCCTTTAACTCCTACAAAAGTTGTGATAAATGTCATTTTGTTGTTAAAAAAAAAAATAAGGTTGTAGATGGGCATAAAAATAGTATTTCTCTGAATTCCTATTCTCCACAGAATTCTCTGCTTATTACCACTCGAATTTACAAATTAAATGCCACTCCCCTTGCCAGAACTGATGACTATAGGCGTGGAAGATACAAACAGTATTTTAACTTTTGATTGGACCAACATTTGACATTCTCTTATTGCTATATAAAACACAGTGGATCTTCAGACTTTGTGGGATGCTTCTGGGAAGCACGAATCACAACCTTAGCCTCCTTTTTATAAGGATTATAGATAAAGATGTAATTGGAAAACAATATAGATATAGATATAATTCAAACATTTGCTCATAAATAGATCATGCAGCATTTTTACTTAACTAAATTACTAAAACATTTGAAATATTTATAGGCAAACCAACTATAAATTCATATGCCACAGCAGAATGAAGGAACAAATGTCTGATAGGTTTTAATCAAAACCACCACAACCCACCAAAAACAAAACAAGGGATGTCTATTTCACAAACACGTGCCTTCACTAAAAGGAAAAATGGTCACAACAGAAACCACCACCACAATCAGCACTAATGCAGGAAACTATGGGACAAAGTAATAAAGCAAACCAAGTCTAACTGAGAACAAGTTTTTAAAGGTAATAAGAGGAGGATATGAAAATCACCTCTTTAGCTGGAGGAACAAACAATTCACGACCCAAGACCAATTCAAGTGGAAAATGCACAGGCTTGTGCAGTTTGGTACTTCCTTGACTCCCATAGCCAAAGCGCATCAGATGCAGTACCATGATCTTGGGCAGTGTCTGTATCTTTACTGATTTACTAGCACTCACAATACCAGCCTGATATGGACATTAACTAAAATTAAAAAATCATCAGAGAAGGCAGAATCCTTTTTTTCATTTTGGTTGAGGAGTAGATTTGAGCTTCCAAAAATCATCACACGTTATGATATAATAACATAAACAGGCGGCCTAGTACACAACGCTGCCCCACTTGGATCTAAGAAGGATCAACTGTATATAATCTTATCCATATCCATATCATAATAACATAAACAGGCGTTATGATACAATCATCAATTGCATATAATCTTACCCTTGTGTTATAGAATGAATGGATCCACATTTTGAACTCGTGAGTACAGTGTGCAGAAACCATTTTGATGAGCATGCTCTATGCCCATATTTCATGCACAGGAAAAACAAGTTGAACAATACAAGCATTAAATCCATTGATTCAACATATGAAGTGTCAAGAAATAAGAAATCCAAGGAGACCTAAATTTCCTAATTAATAAATATGTCAAGTGATTTCCATGTGTACGTCCCTTGCAGATATATTTTTATATATTTTATGGCTTGTCTTCGCCATCTAGTTTCCTAATTTTCAAGAAACACTGAGCTCCGTGCTAGTGCTACGTCGTATGCTATTTTCAAAAATCGATGAGCTCAGTGATAGTGCCACGTCATGTCTGTATACCAAACATCCATTTCCGTCAATCATATGTTCACGGACATGAGTAGCTGATTCACGATCAATGCATTATTAAGATATGTACATTATTTTAACTAATAAGACATCATTCTGTCACAAACATTACCTATATCACACTCAACAAGTCCAAGAAATGGAACATAAAATACAGCACACATGCTAATGACAACCCATTATACTCCCCAATAGTAAAGAAAGCTCATTTTTAAAGGTATGTGGAAAATATTACCCAAGAGAAAAACACAAAAGAAAAACGATCATTGGGTCATAAGTTTCAAATACACAGACTATATCAGTTACCTTTCCAGTGGTTGAAGCACAGTACCCTTCAAGTGTTTCTGGTGCAGAAAAAAGTCGAAGTGCATCCTCAACAGTATGGACAGCATCAGGAAAGATATCAAGGTGGAGCAAGAGAAAAGGTTGGACAGTAGCAGATGCCCTGTTTCCTGCTTCCGAATATGCGGAATTAATAATAAATGCATAAAAAACCTTGAACTATAATGCTGGATAAGCTGAAGTAATGGTTCACATGAAAAGGTGGTCACATCACAACCTAAGATGACAGCACCTTAACCCCCAGTTAGTGACACTGTAAATCTTACTTGTAGTCTAAAACTCCCTAGCTACAAATTCCCATATGACCAAATATGATCCAAGTGAGACAATATGATACCAATAAATTTCTTAACTGCATACTTTCCATAATCTCAAAAGATCATCATACAATGCTAATTTAAGGAAAAACATAGCAAAAGTGTAACCAAGTGAAAAAAGAGAATAAGTTATAAAAACAAAGTCTTCCATACTCCGGCGCCTCAGGAACAATAGAAGTCAATTCTGCTATTCAACGATAAAGGAACGCAAAGATAAGCCAAATACCCAGCAAATAAATCATGAGCTAATAAGATGACTATTACAACAACATAATTCCAAATTCAAACATAGCACAATAGATAAGATTACCAAACCATATTACTGAACCATCTCTCAACATATAGATCGTTCCCATCAGAGAAGCAAGAACCACACAACACATCAAAATGCAGCAAGAGATGTCATAACTTATATTACTTATCAAATCCGTTAATTCCATACAACACTTCATACCAGAAATACAAGTAACAGCTCATGAAACACTGGAATGAATTACGCTTTGTACAATACAACTATACCGAGGACCCCCGTTTCTATATTTCCAGATTCTGTGGTCTTTTTGCACTCGTCTTTAGCTCGTCCACAAAGAATACCATGATAAGAGGGGCAGGAAACTTTAACCTAGTATTAAAGATATTGTTAAAGGCAAAGAAATTTCAACTAGAAAGACTATTCCCCCGCCAATCTAGAACTCCCAAAACTTCAACGTTGTAATCCACTTCTCAATATAAAGAACTCAAATTAACATGTAGAACTTCTCATACATCATGCAAGCAACATTATCCCCAGGTTTATGCAAATTTTACTATAACAACCACATTGAAATAATATGCCTCAACACTTAGCTTTAGATCAAGACATTTAATTCCTGATACCCCTAATTTTCAAAGTAGCATTGTAATCCCACCATTAACTCATTATAGCGTCAAAATTACTTAACATCATAATTAATTTACCATTTAAAAACAATATTGGTCAAGTACTTAGTTTTAATTCATGACACTTAATTCCTGATGCTCCTAATTTTCAATAGCAGCACTATAATCCACCATAAACTCATTATAGCATCAAAATTAATTAAAATTGTAATTAATTCACCATTTTAAAAACAATACTGGTCAAGTAGCTAAATATTCAATCATCATTGATTCACCATTTTCTTTACAACTACTAAGTATTCAATGGTGATTATTTTGGATATGTTTTCTGACAACTTCACGATCATTATGACATTTGTCAAATGATTCAAACAGTGACTTAAGTATTCAGCCACCAATACTTTGCCATGCAATACTCAAACTACCAGTTAAACCCAATTCACACATGAACTTTCTCAGCAAGCTAGATGGCTCATGCAAGATCAATACTTCCTCTATGCAAACTTAATTACATCACTACATCTAGTGTCTACAACAAGAATTCTTCATCAATTTCTTTATCTAAGCCTGAATTTCTCCATAGCCTTCATCATGAGTTCATGCAAATTTATATTCAACAACAATGCCAAGAAAACTCAAAGCTTGAAATGAAGATAAACTCACGAAGCATAGAGGTGTTGAAAACAAGAAAGCTAGATCATGAAATACTTCCAACAATTTCTTCAGTATTACTCCTTACTTTTGCCTTTTTCCTCCCAGTGTCGTCAGGCGTTTTGGGTGCTTTTAAAATTTTACAATTTTGTATTTCTTTTAAATGCATTGTCCTTTCATCACCACACTACGAATGACACAACCACTCTCTCTATCATTTCATTCCCACCACATATAATCACCATCTTTATCATATTCATTGCTAGTTGAAGTCATGAACAACAAATCTTGAATGAAGGCAAAGACTTCGAGTTTTGTAGAGTAGGAGCAAAGCCTTCAAGTTCTAAACTAATAAGAGGAAAGGAGGTTGATTCAAAGGAAATAGAGGAGAAGACTGATTACTATAAATTTTGTAATGGATTTGATGAGAGCTTATTTAATAATGTTACTGGTGATGAGGGTGATGTGGTGGATTTTGATAATGATTAAAATTAGAGCATGTTAGGATATGCATCAGCTAGAAGATACATATTGAAGACTAGTACTTTGTTGACTACACTATGTATAATAACGTAATATTTATTTATATATGTATATCTTGTGATAGCCCACGTCCTCATCTACACCTAATGAGACGTCATACTATATATACAAGTCCATAAAATATATAACCATTATACACAGGATCCATATAATGCCATATCAAGTGGCTCCAACTCCGTACAACTAAAATACGGCGTCGGATTCTTTAGAGATGCTACTAGGAACTAAAAGTTATTACTAAAAAAATTCACGGGAGCATAAACAATAACCACAATAATTTGCGGAAGCACAATTAAATGATCAACACCAACATTATATACAAACATTTTTCTTTTATTCATTACAAGATGGTATACATGACTTGTTAATATCAAATATCCCTTACAAGACACTACAATATGACATTAAATTTACATTACATCACCATCTAAACCCAATTATCTTCTAACTTCAATCCTGATCACCAGATACCAACTCGTACCTTTCATCTGAATGGTTAGGAAAACAGTAAGGTAATGAGCCAAATACTCAGCAAGGTACAGATAAAAGTAAAAGCATACACATTTATACTTAAAATAAATATATAATTCAGAGAAACAGAATCATTCAAGAACATGCATGAACTTTTGACTTCTTTAACTTTTTCTTTTCTAATTCTTAATTGTTAGATATCCTTTTATTATTTATCTTTAGGAACTAGGTCTAATAAGCCTTACCAACTAATAGAGCAGTCAATCGAGAAAAGAATAATGTATGCTTCTATACAATCTAAGGCACAGACCCATGCAATTCAACACCCCGTGATGAGCGGTATACTTTTAACCCAATATACAGGGCCAAATAACAGAAATGCTGCCAAAAGTACTCCAACGGCCGAGGGGCAGTGCTCGAGTTTCCACTGTAATATCCTAAAGCGTGCCAAGAATTATCACCCGCTACAATACACAGCCAGGATAATCATTGAGTTTCCACTGTAATATCTATGGCATGCCAGGAAATATTACCCGCTGAGATAATTTCCTCAGTCCAATTTCTTACTTCTTCTTTCAAACTTGATTACTCTATATGGAAACTTTTACTTTGTTCAAAATACTTCTTTCTTTAATTTTCTCTACTCCGGGAGAAAATTCATATTATTCTTGGAGCATATAAAGCTTTCATACCATACTTATCATTATGCAAAATTTCCATAATATCAAAATATACACCAAAACACACAATCTTTGGTAATAAACTGTAAATGGTAACAAAAATCAATATATTGTCTGTATTAGTGGCTTTAACCTTAATTACTTACATATATTAAAATGCAAATTTAACATATGGTATATTCGGCTGACTCTACTGTCGGCTCGGTATTCGATTCTGAGGTTAACTCAGTTAATTTTTTTTAGTTAATTTTTAGTACAATTTTCTAAGGACTTGGTTTTTGATTCGAGACTCAATTAATCGTTGGTCCGTGGGTCAATCCAATTTGATTTTTCTACACTTGTAAACTAGCTCGATGAATCGGTTTGCTGTACGTGAACTAAAATTCCACATGCTAGCTAGTTCATCTAGCTGGCTCGGGGCCCAGTTCGGGGATCAATTTGGGCCTAAATTTTTACCGCAAATATTTATTATTATCTTTTATTGTCCTAATAAATATTCGGGTGCCAATTTATCTGGTTTAAAGACTGAAATGGACCGGTTTAGGGCATTAATTCCAGCATGTGCCGGAAGCTAATGGAGGGACTTGGCAGCTTCTGGGGCCGGGTTCAGCATTAATTCAAAGGTATTTTTGGCCACAATTTTACAGGTGGATAATTTAACCTTAATTCTTGATAAATTGGTCGGGTTGGGTGCTAATTCAACCGGTTCCGGGCCGGTTTGGTTTATTTCTTCAAGCTGCCAGGTTTAGCATCAAAGATGCTGAAAACAGTTTGATCTAGTTTAGGAGGCCGGTTTAGTACCTATCTCAGGGAGTTTGAGGCGGCCATTTCACTGGTAAATAGTTTAATCTTAGTAGATTATACGATGGCTGGGTCGGCTGCCAGTTTAACCGAATTGGATCCGGTTCAATCTATTTTTCCCAAGCTACCAATTCAGCATCAGCAAAGGTGCTCAAGGACTAGTTCTGCTTTTACCGATTTTATGTCCAATTTTAGACCCGTTTTTTACTGGTTCAAGGAATCCTATCACAGCTAAGAGACTCATGTTTAAGTTTATGTTCGGTTCCTAGCCGGTTCAAGTTGATTTCTTAGCCGGTTTAGGTCATATTTTGCAGCCAGAGATTCTGCTTCAGCATTTTCTGCAGCAGCAAATTTCAGTTCTTGTTTTGGTGACCGATTCATGACCAGTTCGGGGTCAAATTTCACAGCGTGACACTTGAACATCATCATAAGACACTTAAGTTTATATGATGGCCGGCTTGGCCAATTTGGAGCCCAGTTTATAGGCTACAAATTTGGATATCAGCAGTTATGTTGAAACTGGGTCTGCTACTGATGTGGAAACCGCTTCAGTGACCGATTCAGCTCATTTCCATGAGCCGTTTGGTCACGGCATAAGTAAGATATTAAGCTTATTGTACATAAAATTTGAGCTTATTTGGAGACCATTTGGTCACCGATTGAGGCGAATTACAGAGGCTATTCTACCTTTGAATTCTGTTTCCAACACGAAGCCAAGTATATCTCATGCTTTCATGATAATATGAGCAAGAATATAATACAAGACAAGTATTAGAACAATAATACTTGAAAGAATGATCAATAATCAGTACTAAAGGAAGAAAGGAATCAAGTACACTTGCCAAAATATTCAGCTAAACCCTTACTGCTTTATGTTCTGCTTTAGTTTCCCTTCTGTTTTCATCCTCTTTTTCATTCTCCCGGCTCACTCTTCTTATTTTTTTCTTCCTTTCTTCCTCACGTTTCTCTTATACAAATGAGGGCTTAAGCTAGTTTATCACATCCTGCCAGCACTCCCCCAAAATTCTTTCAAAGTCCAACGAGTGTCCTTGCTGACTCACACAATTTCTTGCTGGTTGTTTGCTTCTTATTCTACCACTTGGAGATTTCTTATTGGTTCCTGATTTTTAAGTGAGAGAGCTACTGTTTGGCATTGAGAGTTATAGCCGTGGAGTTTTGATCAGCTGCCAAAGGAGAGCTGCTGTGTGCAGCCGTGAAAAGAAACCAAAATGCCTGCTGCTTCAGCAGCTGTGCAGTTTAGTCAAAATAAGCAGCCATGGAAAGCTGCTTTGTTGCCCCAAATTTTGACTAAATTTGTGGAAACTAATGGCTGTCGTGGTGTTTGACTCAGCTGAATCATTCGGCTTCCTAGAAGCATGCTAATGCTATCGTAGCCTCGCTGAATCATCAGCGTTCTAGAAGTGTAAGTGCTGTGCATTGCTTTTTGTCTTCTTCCTGGTATTACTTGAATTTTTTATTTTTTAGCTAAAGTGGGGCCACGGTGACATCTGAATAATATTGAAATTTGGCTGAATTTGCAACTGTTCTACTGCTGCCGCAAGCCTTGCTGAATTCTTGGAATTTTAACTTCAATGAAGAGGCTGCCATGTGTTGGTGTATGTACTAATTTTTTTTATTAAATATTGGGGAAGTAAAGTACTGGCATGTGTGTATTAGTTGGAAAAATTCTGATTTTTGGTGTAATATTGCTACCATGAACCTTCCCTTGCTGAATTCAGCTTATATTTGGGCTGCTCGGGTGACACGGCATGCTACCGTGTGTATATAGGGTGCTACCTTTTACTTAATTTAATTTGGGCTACATTTAATTAGTCAAGTTAAATTCGGTTACTAATCAAGTGATATTTCGGTGGCCGGACTATCATTTTGTTATTCCAAAATTATTACGGTTAATAATCAATTGGAATTTTGATGGCTGATGTGTCCTTTTTTTAACCTTAATTAAACCGGTTGATGTTCGAGTCTATTAGATAATTTTTTTTGGGTCACCGTTATGTCTCGGTGTAAATCTTTGGCTTCCGGGTTTGTAACCTAGTCGGTGTAATAAATCTCGATTCAAAATCCTTCGACTGGTAGAAGTCTCCAAGTCCATGTATTTTAATTCAAGTAGTTCCCGGGTATCGGACTTCTCTGCGTCCTTCGACCACGATTAATTATAATTTGCTTGATCAGGCAATCTTGAGCTTTACAACCCCTTCCTCCTTATAAAAATTTCATCCTCAAAATTTACGTACCCTCATTCTAACCTTCATCCTTAAGTAGATGGCATGTTTTTCTTCAAAAATAATTCCCTAGCCAAAAGATCCTTCTCAAAATATTATAGTTGTAGGAATTGTCTAAATTCCCCAAAACGAGAGTATATTTTACCATCCTACCAGTAGATATATCCAACATAGTTGGAGGAATCATCTAAATTCCTCAAAACGAGAGTATATTTTACCATCCTATTAGTAGATATATCCAAAATCTCGATTATATCAAAATATCTTAACATCTACAGGTTCTAAGGCCACAACTTATTCCTTACGCTACAACTAACTAACCCTAATTCTGTCTTAACGGTCCAACCTAAGTAACTTGGCCTAAACTCCCACATAAGATCAATCAATCCTAAAACATCACTTTTCTCTAATACCACCTGTGACAACCCACGTCCTCATATATACCTAATAAGACGTCATACTATATATATAAATCCATAAAATATATAACCATTATACACAGGATCCATATAATACCATAACAAGTGGCTCCGACTCCATACAACTAGAATACGACGTCAAATTCTTTAGAGATGCTACTAGGAACCAAAAGTTATTACCATAAAAATTCATAGAAGCATGAATAATAACCATAATAGTTTGCGAAAGCACAATTAAATGATCAATACCAATATCGTATATAAACATTTTTCTTTTATTCATTACAAGATGGTATACATGACTTTTTAGTATCAAATATCCCTTACAAGACACTACAATATGACATTAAATTTACATTACATCACCATCTATTCCCAATTATCTTCCGACTTCAATTTTGATCACTAAATACCAACAAGTACCATTCATCTGAGGGGTTAGGAAAACAGTAATGAAGTGAGCCAAATACTTAACAAGGTACAGATAAAAGCACAGACATACATAATTATACTTAAAATAAATATATAATTCAGAGAAACAGAATTATTCAAGAACCTGTATGAACTTTTGATTTCTTTAACTTTTTCTTTTCTAATTATTAATTGTCAGGTGTCCTTTTATCATTTATTTTTAAGGACTAGGGCTAATAAGCCCTACCAACTAACGGAGCAGTATATCAGGAAAAGGATTGCATATGCTTCTACACAATCTAAGGCACAAACCCACATAATTCAATACCCCGTGGTGAATAGTATACTTTTAACCCAATATACAGGATCAAATAATAGAAATGCCGCCAAAAGTGCCCCCACGGCCGAGGGGCAATGCTCGCGTTTCCACTGTAATATCCTAAGGCATGTTAAAGATTATCACCCACTATAATACACGGTCAGGATAATCCTTGAGTTTCTATTGTAATATCTATGGCATGCCAGGAAATATTACCTACTGAGATAATTTCCTTAGTCCAATTTCTTACTTCTTTTAAACTTGATAACTTTGTATAGAAGCTTTTACTTTATTTGAAATACTTCTTTCTTTAATTTTCTCTACTCCGGGAGAAAATTCTTATTATTCTTGGAGCATACAAAGCTTCCATACCATACTTATCATTACGCAAACTTTCCATAATATTAAAACATACACCGAAACATACAATCTTTGGTAATAAACTGTAAATCGTAACAGGAAATAATGCATTGTCCGTTTTAGTAGCTTTAAACTTTATTTCTTATATATATTAAAATACAGATTTAACATGTGATATATTCGACTGACTCTAATGTCAGCTCGATATTTGATTATGAGGTTAATTCGGTTAATTTTTTTTAGTTAATTTTTAGTACAATTTTCTAAGGACTCGGTTTCCGGTTCGAGACTGGGTTAATGGTTGGTCTATAGGTCGATCCAATTTGATTTTTCTACACTTATAAACTAACTCGATAAATCGGTTTGTTGTATTTAAACTAAAATTCCACATGCTAGCCAGTCCATCCAACAGGCTCGGGGCCCAGTTCGGGGATCAATGCTAGCCAATTTTTACCGCAAATATTTTATTATTATCTTATATTATCCTAATAAACATTCGGGTGCCAATTTATCTGGTTTAAAGGCTGAAATAGACCGGTTTAGGGCCTTAATTCCAGCATGTGCCGGAAGCTAATGGAGGGACTTTGCAGCTTCTCAGGCCAAATGGAGCGGTATACTTTTAACCCAATATACAGAGCCAAATAATAGAAATGCTGCCAAAAGTACCCCATCGGCCACCAAAATTCCAACCAATTATTAACCGAAGTAATTTTGCAATAACAAAAGAATAGCTCAGCCACTGAAATATTACTCAATTAGTAACCGAATTTAGATTGACTAATTAAATATAGCCGAAATTAAATTAATTAAGTAAAAGGTAGCAACCTATACACACACGGTAAAATGTCGTGTCACCCGAGCAGTCCAAATATAAGCTGAATTCAGTACGAATTCAGCAATGGAAGGTTCACGGTAGCAATATTACACCAAAAATTAGAATTTTTCCAACCAATACACACATGACAACACTCGACTTCCCCAATATGGCAGCCTCTCTATTTAAGCTGAAATTCCAAGAATTCAGCAAGGCTTGGGGCAGCAGTAGAACAGCTCCAAATTCAGCCAAATTCCAATATTATTCAGCTGTCATCTTGGCCCCACTTTAGCTAAAAAAAAAAATTCAAGTAATACCAACAATAAGAGAAAAAGCAATGCACGGCAATTATACTTCTAGAATGCTGATGATTCAACAAGGCTACGACAGCAGTAGCATGCTTCTAGGACGCTGAATGATTCAGCTGAATCAAACACCATGGCAACCATTAGTTCCCACAAATTTAGTCAAAATTTTGGGCAACAAAACAGCTCCCCACGGCTGCTTATTTTGACTAAACTGCACGGCTGCTGAAGCAGCAAGCATTTTGGCTGCTCTTCACGGCTGCACACAGCAGCTCTCCTTTGGCAGTTGATCAAAACTCCACGGCTGCAGCTCTCCACGCCAAACAGCAAATCTCTCAATTAAAAATCAGTAACCAATAAGAAATCTCCAAGAGGCAGAATAATAAGTAAACAACCAGCAAGAAATTGTGTGAGTCAGCAAGGACACTCGTCAGACAATCGTTTGAGATGGCATCAGCTCAGCAATATAATAATAATAATAATAATATATTATATATATTTTTTATTTTTACTTTTCTTTTTTTTTAAATCTAAATCGGTGCTCAGATAACAGCACAGGCGCGCTCCACGCGCTACTCCAGAATTCCGATCATTCCTCAAAATCTCATAATATTTAATTAATTTTCATCGCATCCATATTACCCAAAAAAATAATAAATAATCCTAATTAAATTGGATGAAAATTTGAAATATTATTTATAAGTTCTACTTGGATAAGTATTTTCTCCCAGAATGGAGAAAATTAAAAAGTATGAATAATGTGAAAGCTTCCGTATGAAATTTCGAATATGGATTAAGAAAGTGGACTAAGGAATCATTTTCAACATGTGATATTCTCTGCCATGCCTTAGAATATTACAATAGATACTCGAGGACTATCCCTCGGCCATGGGGGTACTTTTGGAGACATTTTTGTTATTTGGCCCCGTATGCTGGGTTAAAAGTATACCGCTCACCACAAGTATTGAATTGCATGGGTCTGTGCCTTAGATTGTATGGAAGCATACACAATCCTTTCCTCGATTGACCGCTCCATTAGCTGGTAAAGCCTACTAGCTCTAATCCCTTAAGATAAATAATGAGAGACAAATGATGGTTAAAAATCAGAAAAGAAAAATTAAAGAAGTCAAAAGTTCATACATGTTCTTGAATGATTCCTGTTCCTCTGAATTATATATTTATTTTAAATATAAATGTGCATGTTTTTTGTTTTTTTTTATCTGTAACTTGCTGAGTAATTGGCTCACTCGCTATTTTTCTAACCCCTCAGGTGGAAGGTATAAGTTGGTATCTGGTGATCAGGATTGAAGCCGGAAGGTGATTAGAATCAGACGGTGATAAATTGTAATGTATTAGATAAATTTGATGTTAGAAATGTACTCCGTCTTGCAATGAATAAAGAAAAGAGATATATACAATGTTGGTGTTGATCATTTAGTTATGCTTCCGCTAATAGTTATGGTTATTGTTTATGCTTTCGTAGAATTTTTATGGTTATAATTTTTGGTTCCTAAGAGCATCTCTAAAGAATCTGACGCCATATTCAAATTAGACAGGGTTGGAGCCACCTGAAATGGCATCATATGGATCCTGTGTATAATAATGATATATTTATGAACTTATATATAAAGTATGACGTCTTACTAAGTGTAAATAAGAACGTGGGACGTCACAGGAAAAAATCATCAATAATTAGCACCAAAGGAAGAAAGGAATCAAGTACACTTGCCAAAATATTCAGCTAAACCCTTGCTGCCTTCTATTCTGCTTTAGTTTCACTTATGTTTTCTTCCTCTTTTTCCTTTTGCTTTTTCTCTCCTCTCCGGATTCCATCATTTTTTTTTCTTCTTCCTCACGTTTTTCTTATACAAATGAAGGCTTAAGCTAGTTTACCACATCCTGCCAACACTCTCCCAAAATTCTTTCAAAGTCCAACGAGTATTCTTGCTGACTCACACAATTTCTTACTAGTTGTTTGCTTGTTATTCTGCCTCTTGGAGATTTCTTATTAGTTGCTGATTTTTAATTGAGAGAGCTGCTGTTTGGTGTGGAGAGCTACAGCCGTGGAGTTTTGATCAGCTGCCAAAGGAAAGCTACTGTGTGCAGCCATGAAGAGCGGCCAAAACGCCTGCTGCTTCAGCAACCGTGCAGTTTAGTCAAAATAAGCAGCCGTGGATAGCTGCTTTGTTGCCCCAAATTTTGACTAAATTTGTGAGAACTAATGGCTGCCGTGGTGGTTGACTCAACTGAATCATTCAACTTCCTAGAAGCATGCTACTGCTGCCGTAACCTTGCTGAATCATTAGCACTCTAGAAGTGAAAGTACTGTGCATTACTTTTTCTCTTCTTACTAGTACTACTTGAATTTTTTATTTTTTTTTTAGCTAAAGTGGGTCTAAGGTGGCAGCTAAATAATATTGAAATTTGGCTGAATTTGCAACTGTTCTACTGCTGCCCCAAGCCTTGCCAAATTCTTGGAATTTCAGCTTAAATAAAGAGGCTGCCATGTGTTGGTATATGTACTAATTTTTCTATTAAATATTGGGAAAGTAGGGTGCGGTTATGTGTGTATTGGTTGGAAAAATTCTGATTTTTGGTATAATATTACTACCGTGAACCTTCCCTTGCTGAATTCAGCTTATATTTGGGCTGCTCGGGTGACACGGCATGCTACCTTGTGTATATAGGGTGCTACTTTTCACTTAATTAATTTAATTTGGGCTATATTTAATTAGCTGAGCTAAATTCGATTACTAATCGAGTGATATTTCGGTGGCCAGGCTATCCTTTTATTATTCCAAAATTACTTCGGTTAATAATCAGTTAGAATTTTGGTGGTTGAGGTGTCCTTTTATTAACCTTAATTAAATCGATTGATATTCGGGTCTATCGGATAATTTTTTTTGGGTCACCGTTATGTCTCTGTGTAAATCTTTAGCTTTCAAGTTTATAACCTAGTCAGCATAATAAATCTTGATTCGAAATCCTTCGCCTGATAGAAGTCTCCAAGTCCACGTATTTTAATTCCAATAGTTCCCGAGTGTCGGACTTCTCTGTGTCCTTCAACCTTGATTAATTATAATTTGCTTGATCGGGCGATCTTGAGCCTTACATATATCTATAGCTACTTTTAGTTGTTTGAGCCTTGATTAATATTTTCTACACTTATAGACATATATTTATATTTCGATTAAAATCCGATTATCTCAGGCAAGCGCCTCACATAGTGCCTAGCACCTTGGACATTATGGAGTCTTAACATCCTAGCTTGCCTAGCATATTTGACAAGACTGCTTCCTTCTTGGAAATTTCACCTTGGCACCTCCTCCTATCTTTCTCCACACCACTCGGGCAAGTTGGAGAGTGATGGGGTTCAAGCTCCATCTAAAGCCAACTTATACTACTAAGAAACTTCACCAACACTTGACACCTCACCTAACAAGTGTGGGCAAGAAAGCATGCAGCTGGACACTTACCACAGCCAAACTCTTCCTACCCCACTCACTTTGGTTGGCCACCCCAAGCAAGGAACACCTAGCAACCTTAATGCTATGATCAAGAAACCTAGTAACTTCAAATATTCTTAACTTGCAACCACATTTTACACTAACCCCCTAGGTAGGCCTCATGTGTCAATGTTAGGTCCAGAAGCACCTTGGGTCAAGTACATGTAAGTTAAGGGGCCAAGACATCTAGATGGATAAAATCGACGCCCAAGAAACTGGGCCTGGAAGGCTGAACCAATCAAGAGAGTCAACTTATGGGTGTTCCGACCTCAAAACACCCACACCCCCCCGGTATGGGGAAGGATGTAATGAGAAGCAAGCATTATTTCTAAGGTATGTAGACTGAAGCACCCGAAGCACTCAATTACTCCAAATAGACTGGAAAATATCAGTGGGCCTGCCTTACAGAAAGGCAAAAAGGCATTGCAGGCACCAAAAAGCCTGGTGTCACCCCTAGCCAGCCAATAGGAATTCTGCAGCATTGGAGGGCACATTACCCCCCTCAGCAAGAACCAAGCGTGCATCACCAAAAGGAGGTCCAATCAGAGGGTGGCAAGTGAAAAACCATGAAAAGACTTACCTTTCTTGGAGAATTTTAGGCAACAAACCTAAAAAGTTTTCCCTATAAATAGTGAGGGAAGTCTCAGGAAAGAAGTAGGATTAAAGAGAAAAAGGAGAAAGGAAAAAGCAAGCATTATTTTCTTAAAAAGGACAATAACCTCAAACCTTGCTTAATTTAGATGTTCATCTTGAGAAGGTAGTCAAACTCTTCTTGAGTGGATATGACTTAGCCAAGCCCAAACAATCCCAATGGAACAGTTTTGCTCCAATAGAGCCTACTAAATTGATCCCAGAAGTCACTAGAGCAAGAAGCCTAGATTCCTACCTTTTTATCTTTTCACCGTGTAACATAGACAGCTTGAACTTTCAACTGTCGGTACCATTATTCTTACAACTCAGGCACAAAGACTCCGATAATTTTCCATCTCTAATCCCGACTCAAGCTCAAACTAGCTTATGCATCAAAAGGTTTAACTGGGGAGAACTACTCTGACCCCTTCACTTGTGCTTCTTTGTGCTGTGCAGGAATTAGGTTGAGGTCTCGAATCAAATTCGGTGTCAGAATTTCTGCCATCTAGATCAAACCTTAGCCTAGGTACGCATCAGTTTCCAGAAGGAAGACAGTTAAGTTCTACATTAAAAAGGCATTAATCAAGTCTAATATGCTACCAAGTGTAGTTTTATACCACTAACTACGGGTAAATTTAGGTTCGGTTATGCTAATTAAGTCCATATGTGCAATATTAGTTTCCAAACATGGTAATCCAAAGCATGCCCTTAAAAAAGAACCCTATGCATGATTATTAGGCATCAACAACCAATATCTACACTAAGTTCAAGAACTAGATATTACAAGTCGAGTGCACGAGACTACCCATATTATAACTCTGGACAGATTAGATATATGTAAACTTATCCCTATATGCAGAGAGGTCATTTCCATGGTTAACCTCCAGACCAAGTCACACCAAAGCAACCTTGCAGTTGCAGAAAACTCACTCCCTCATCCATCCATGCCAATTAAATTTGAACAATTCCTTCTATGTGTATTGGTATTACTAACATAAATATGATATATCCATACACAAAATATATGCAAAATATTGAGGGATACAGTGATTCAAGATCAATGCACAGCAAGGAGTATCACATATCAATGAAAGGCCCAGGAAAGGATGGTACACAAAAGATTCTGAGACAAGTTTGCCTATAGAGGTTTCTTCAGAGAACTGCAATATTCATCTAATGTCAAGGACTTAAAGCCTAACTACATTTTGTCCAAAAATTAAGGAAACTGTGGAAAACTAAGTAAACACAACTGTTTGGTTTACATGAGGGTACACTGTGTAGAACTGTTTTCATTTAATTGGTAAATAAATATAAGCAATTCCAAGAGATGGTAGTGATTGGAATACCTTAATACTCACATTGCATTCTCAAAACTAAACAGGAAAAAAAATATTATTGATTGCTATAAACAGTGGAAAAACCTGCCCACAAAAATCAACAAGATATTGCTTGGTTATTTGATTCGAAACTGATTTGGTTGGGTGTATGTTTATCACATTGAGTCAAATGATTGTGACCAGTAAACAAAAACAGAAAAAAGCAGAGCAAATCATGACAACAAAAAAGCAAAGGTCAGCAAATTAGCATAAAAAACAAAACCCAATGCCAGGCTGCTTCAGTGAGAGAGAGAGAAGGTGGGGCGAGGGAGGGAGGGCAGTTTGTTGTCTGTCTATGGTGGAAGAGGGTTAGAGGGGACAATACTTGATAATTTTAGTTTAGGGTAAGTATGGAAGATAAAAATACTCATATCATTTTATTTTAATCAACTTGGTATTCCATGGTTTTGCCACCAGTTTCAAGAGCAAACTGCAGAAAAATCTGTCGGGCAGAATAAGACTAGAGATCTCTAGCATTTTACACAGTCTTGATTTCCCAAGTTTTTCACCCATTAGGTTGAACAAGTTTTGTTTTTTTTTGTTTTTGTTTTTTTTTCCAGAATCAACCAGACTTTCACAAAGTTACAGATAGCTAAAGAAGGAAATCAACCAGTGTAAAA
The DNA here is from genome assembly GCA_025585075.1 of Nepenthes mirabilis. NCBI lineage: Eukaryota > Viridiplantae > Streptophyta > Magnoliopsida > Caryophyllales > Nepenthaceae > Nepenthes > Nepenthes mirabilis. The sequence continues at coordinate 47,619 of JAODPA010077378.1, forward strand.
GATGACTCTAAATAGTAGGCAGAGAAATGCTTTTTATTGTGCAAAAGCACCATATTTCTTCTTTTTTATTCTAAGCAAACTAAAGATAATATTTGCAGATACTCCTTTCCCACTGAATTTTTTGCCCAATTTTGCATTGAGATTTTCAACCTATGAAACATCGTCCATATATGGATACAGAACTTTTGATAGAAGAAAATCAAATCCAGGGAAAAATTTTTCAACACATATAAAAGAAGATTAAGAAGCCAAAATCAGAATGCAAACTAAGACATTGGATTTCCACATTTGCTTCCATATTTTAAGCTACAATACCTCATTTTTCTTCTTGTGTATTTACACTTGCTGATAGAATGATTCCATAAAAGCATTTGCCAACTTTTTGTATAAAAGTTTTTCCTAACTTCGCAATATTTCATCGTGTTTTGGATAGATTGTGCAAGGTCTTTAATGCTTGTCAAAGAGCACCTTGTGTGTAGTTGATATCATCAGATCGGATGTGAAAAAACATAAATTTCCCTAACCTGTCTAATTTCTCTCAACCCTGTTCTTCTCCCCTTCCCCTAACTTCAGTTGCCTTTACCTCTCTCTACCCTTTCCCTATTCTACATCAACTGGTACTAGTGTTACGATCACCGTCTTCCTCGGTTTTCTTATGCATCCGACCTAATAACAACCATTGTAGAAGTCAATGTTGTTAAAGACACGCCCCATTTGCACCGCCTAGGATCAAGACTCAAGCCCTGGCGCCTCAACATACCTAGGTAAGGCACACTCAAACGGGTATGCACCAAGGATCCAAGGCGTGCACCGTTTTTAAGTCTCTAGGTGAGTGCCTTCGGTTCTTTCGAAAAAAATTGATTCTTTCTTGTTAAATTAGTTATTATATTTAATTGTTGTTAATAATATTAACTTGGTGTTAGTGAAATTAGATGTGATGAAAGTAATGTGTAGGCATTTAGAAGAATAGATAGAAACCATGATGAAGACAATTAATTTGCATTTGAGAATAATTTTCAAACAAAATTTTGTAATTAAAATTGTTGAAATAAATGAGACTATACGTACTAAATTGAAAAATAATGTGAACATTAAACAATAAATGCCTTTAGAACTACTCTATTGGAATTTGTAAATAATACATATTCCAACATAGAAAGCAATGTAAAAATAAAGAAATAATTCAGGCCTCTAAGCTAGTGTATGAGAAGATATAAAGTTTTATTTGATGATAATGATGGATATTAGTCCTCGATATAAGTATCTTGAGAATAGTATTTCAAATTTGTTAATAAAGCTTATTGTTCTTATGCATTTATTGTATATTGTGCTTATTAATTGTCATCTTTTATATGATGAGTTAAACAATGAGTTTATGATTATTATCATAAATATTTTTTGGAGACTTTATTCTATTATTAGCTTTATTCCTTAAAAGAACATCCTATATACATACTTCATAATTAGACACTCATTTCCATTAGGCCTATACCTGTGCCTTGTGCCTTGCACCGAGGCCTCAGCAACCCTTTCTATCTTGATGCGCCTTATGCATTTTAACAACATTGACAGCAGCCCACCATCACTATCTGCTTCTCTCAAAACTAACACAATCTAGCCACATCACCAGCACCACTATAGAACCCATATCCTCATTCAGTCACCACCCAAATAGAACCACACATCAACTAATTAATACCACAAGTCCAGATTTTAACCATCTTTTAGTCTGTACATGTGCAAATATTTATTAAAATCGCCAAGACACACGATCACATAAACTCAACAAAAAAAATTCTATCTGCCAACGTGCAGCTTATCCAAGAAAATCTGCAAACAAAAACAAAATCCAACTGGTGCCAGTTTCACACAAGAAAATAATATAGCCTACCCAAGCTGAAAATCTCTGACTTTCAACTCCTCAGACCTGAATAGAATGTTATTCCTCTCAATCCAAATAAACCAAAAAATACAGAGGCATACTGGTTATTGCTTCTCCTGCTATCAAGGAACCATTCCCCGGCCAAAAGTTCAGACAGAGCGAAACCAGAATATGCATCACCTACCATTAAAGTCAAAGCAGACACCCAATTTCTCCTAGACAAAGCACAACTGCAAAATAGATGATTCATTAACTCGCAAGATTTCCAGCATAGAACTCTAAAAAGGTGGCCAGCTAAATGCCATTTTTGCAGATATTCAAATGGCAAATGATCTCCATGCAACTTTGCAAGACAATGAAGAAAATTTTATAGGACCACCAGATTTCAAAATTGCATTCCAAGGAAAATAGCATCGATTAATATCCCAAAAGGCCACACCAAATGACACGATATATATATATATATAACTCTCGTTTTATTGCATCATCATCCAAACTAAACGATGTTTTTTTAAAAAATTTCATAAGAATCTGCTTAAGTCAATTGTGCAATAGTCCCTCTAGCAACAAAACAAACCCACATATTGGTATATCATCCTTAATACACTATAACAAGCAACCACAACATAGCTATCAGCAGCAAGATTGAACACATTTGGGAAGTCCTCTTTTAATGAGCATTCGTTTAGTTCGCCCACTCCTACTTATGAAACCAAAGGCAATTGACTCACCCCAACAAATCTCAAAGCTTAGGAACTTGCAAAACAGTCCCAGCCTTTCCTGATATATTCCACAAAAAATACACTAGGTTTTGTTCGACAGTCTGGGAAAACACCACAAAAAATCAGACACATCTATTGCTTCAACAACTCTACTTCATAGGGCATGCTTTCCTTCAAGAACATCTGAATCCATTAGCCTGACAGAGTATCAAACCCTCCAAAATCTTTTACACCCAAGCCACCACAAAAGTCTCCCTGTTGTCTCCGCAAAAATCTGATTAATTTCAATCCCAAGGCCCACAATGGAAACAATTAGAAAATATAAGATCTTGATGATAGGAACACTAGAAAGCATACTTTTCACAGGAGTTAGGATTCCCCCTTATACAAGTACTGCTTCTTCTGTAAGGGAAAGCACACAGCCTTTGTCAAAGTTGTTACTTGGCATGTGAACAAGCACAATAGCACTTTATCCACTAAATGGAAATATTCCAACCAATGCAAATGGGTTCTACAAGTACATACACGAATCAAAGATTAAGAAAAATCCACCTTCATTTATTCTAGGAATAGATTCTTAAAAGTATGTGTAATCTAACTTTTGAAAAAGAAAACAGTCTTAGAGAGCAATTCTTCACAAGGAGAATCATGTGCAAAACATCAACAAAATTGATTGATATAGACATTATTCCCCATTAAGGAGAACACTACATTGGAACATAGCTCTAAAACTCAACACTCCAAATTTACTACCTTCTAAACCTGGAAAGATTATTTTGATGAGCAAAATGGGGAGTTTAAGGAAAGGCTCTCACTCTCTCCGCTCTAATCCATGACTCATGAGACATATTTATCACTCATCTTTAAACTATGGGTCAAAGACACAAGAAAGAAAAAGTACCTTTGAAGAAGAAAACCAGCACCTGAAAAATGGTAACTATAACTGATGTGTTGAGGAATTGATGCATCTGCAATGTAGAAGGGTTCCACAGTCACTATTTCTGTATTTTTGGAGATGAGATGAGGTTGAGAAGAGAGGAAAGGGAAAAAGTTCAGATGGACTTGCGATTCAAGAGGATACAAGAGGATACAAGAGAGAACTACTCCTAGGAGAGTATTCAGGAGTACAGAAAATATTTTCATTAACATGCTGTTGAATATTTACAAACTGTGCTTTGTACTGATTTGTGTTCTAACTACGTCCTTTCTTGGCTGCATCTATCAGCCATTCCTTTGTAACAACTTACAATTACGTACAACTACAATAACAGTTCTACAATCACCGTTCCTACAATCTAGTTTTGCTGCAAACTGAATTGCTGAGTTGGTCTGCTATTAACTGATTTGCTGCTTTGATGAATCGCAGAATTGCTGACTTGGCGTTTGATGCCTAGTTATATTGCTGGTGGTCATCTTCACCATGTGGCAGCATCTCATGTGTAAATGCATTAGTATAGCTTCATTCTAGTTAGATTAGTTCCACACTAGTATAATATTTGCTGTTACACTGTGTGGTTTGAGTCAAAAGAGGACCGAGGAAGCCTTACAACTGCTCTTAACTAATGACTGAAAATGACTAGTATACTGGATCACCATTAAACATTAGTCTAGCAGTTTGACATGAATTTTTTCCCTCCTTGTAAAAGCTGCTCATACATGATGCTTTAGCCCACAATGGGGAGTTAATGTAGCATCTCATGAAATTGGGAACCCAACTGATTATTCTCTTGCATTAACATAACAGTCATATTCTCCAACATTCGACTACAATTCAAGTACATCTGTCCTTTGTGGATAACTAACACAGTAGCACAACATATGTTACATCTTTAACAATTTAATCAATTATTATAGCTAGAAATTCACCTCATAAAATGGCCCTAACTTTGAGTTCATTATATACATTAACTCATTATATCTTTATTAGCAACTACTAATGGTCATCACCGCACTGACAAGAAACAGATTATCAATTCACTGACAAGAAACAGATTCCTGAAGCAAATAAATAGATTCTATACAAAACTATATGATAAGAAAGAAGTAGATAATACAAAAAATTAAAACTTCTTAAAATTCTTATCAAGCATGGAAAAGGCATGTATTTCAACTTCACATTTGATTTTGGAAAAACTGAACATGATCTCCAGTTTCCCCTTTCCCTTAAAATATAGAAATGAAACCAAGAATCTGTTTCTTAAGAAAAAAAGCTTAAACAGTGTCTTCACCGCATTCCCACACTGCACTGCCTTCAATGGAAAAAAGGATTTTAAGATCTGGAATCTTCAAATATGACAACTTCAGATTATTGGAACTGGAATAGAAATCCTTCCACAGTTATTAATCACCTTATATCTCTCAACATGTGCTACTGCTCTCATAACCTCTGGCCACAACAACTGTCAGGGAAATTCTCTAGCCCATCCCAGCTTTCATGGAGCCAAAATAGAACTAAAACTTTCTAATACATCTACATTTTCTAACAGATATTGACCTTGCAATTGCCCCCTTTTTTGTTTATAGAAACTCTTCAAAGAATTTGGATCTTGACATCACTACCCTACCTCAGTTGTAAACTTACTTTCAAAGGTCTTGAAAAGAAGCCTATTTTAGCTTGAGGTTGTCTAAATAGCACTCTCTAATGGATTAGCAGCTGGTATAGCTGTGGATCATATATAATTGCTACTGTAAACCAATATACCACAAGTTAAAAATAAACAAAGATAGCAAAATAATTTTCTTATTTTGAAACAGCTCCTTTGAGTGGGATTATGTTTCTTGGGTTTACTCTCATTCTCATACTGGATAACAGGAGTGGGAGGGGAGGCCCAAATGCCTGACATTTATATAAGTTCAAGTAGGAAAAAAAAAAGTTAATTATTTTGAAACAGCTCCCTTGAGTATGGTATGTGTCTAAGATTTCTCCCATTCCTCACAATGGATAACAGGAGTTAAGCTAGGTCCATAGGCCATCTTTTGAACCCCTCTGAAATTCACGCAATGATTAGCCACTAGGTCCACTATTTAAGCTACTTCATTTTGTTGTTAAATTAGCTTGTCCACCAGCAAGCTGAAGATTCCAGTGGGCTCCATTATTTGCTTGTGCAACACTAAAACCTAGCTTAACATATGCTTAAACCCTAAAATGCATAGATCCATAACAATATAAACACCCAAAAGAGCAAGTGGGCTCACAATATACTTTCATCATCCACTAAATGCATCCCCTAACCCTGATTATGTCACCATTGCTTCCTCCAAATCCGCCACATCCAAATACCTTGAAGGACAACCATAATAGCTTCGTCTCCATCCCTGTATAACATTTTTCTCCTTCATTCCTTCAACTATGAGATCCCTACATTACATATCAGTCCCCAACCCATATTACTCCCAGCTAAAACATTAATGTCAACTTGTCTGCATTCCAGAAAATTCATATCTGCCTTCAAAGCCTCAAGAAAACATTGCCATCAATCAAGCACTTCTCCACCTGAAAGAGAACTGAATAAACCTAGCATAACCACATCCAAAAAAAACCCATTTGCTAATATTGCAGGCCACTCCTAAATTCCAAAGTTGTCCAAATTCCCTCTTCTTTCAAATTTTCCAACCAAAAACAGCCAAGAAGGGACATCATTTAATCAGCTGGCTGCCTGGCCACTACTGCTATTACTACAAGTCCATTACCTCGTTTACCTTTACGCAAAAAAGAAAGAAAAGAAAAGAAAAGAAAAGAAAATCAAAAGCTCACTCAGGTGACGATCTTATTTTTTTCAAACCAAAATGATTTGGCACCTGAAGCCCCCATGCTGCACTCCTAACTAAATACATCACCAGAGGACAGATAGAAGAGAACATGTTACTCAAAAAAGAGAAGAGAAGATGAGGACATCCTGGAGATTTGTTTATTAGTTTGTTTTATCAAATTTGCTTCTATGTTTTAACAAATCTTGGAAATTTTTGAAAATCTATAATTTTAATAGTCTCTAAAATATTTATAAAAAGTCATATTTTTTTCTCCAAATTCTAATATTATGCCGTCATTGGTTAAGAATTGACCTAGGGATAAGGTATCTTTACAAGAGGATCACAATTTTATTATTTAAATAGCTCTAGATAAATAACATAATGAATGTAGTTGTCATCTAATTGTCTCTCTCTTCTCCTTTCTTCTTACCCTCCCCACTCTCTCTTTTCCCTCACCCTATTCGTCCCTACTTATTCTTCTCCCCCAACCCTCTTCCTCCATCTTCCTCCTTGCATCAATAGTGCTTCAAATTTCCATGAGATAACTCACAAATCTATAACATCTCTTTGTTCAGGAATTACATTATGTTTTCATAAACAGGTGGCATTTCTAAAAACAGATGGAAACACATTGGATCAACAACTCAAGAAAACAAGGAAAATGAAATACATATAATGCATGAGGCTAATGTATTTTGAAACACCTTTCAAAAGATGAGGGAGAATTGTTTAAGATTGTCCAAACACTAGAAATGCAAGGCAAGTATACTCTAGCAAGACAGAGTGACTCTTTTTTTGTTGATTGAGATAGTAGAACAGGAAGGTGTATGCGACGAAGACTGGGAATGTAGTAAGAAAATATTTACTAGCCCTACAATTTCAGGGGATATTTCCCTGGAGCAGGATCGAACAGAATGGGAAAGGCTAGAAAGTAAAATTTCATCATAAATGAAAATGAAGAAAACTCCCTCAAATGGATAATTCACAAAACACAAAGTAAAAATGTTCAAGCACTAAAAATTCTTCATAGAAAGCACAAAATATAAATACAAATCTTCACCAGAAGTTATCACCTAACACCAAAAAGCCAGCTCACCTCTTGCTTTCACAACACTTCTCAATTGTCCCCCAAATATTGCACTTAGTTGAGATGGAACAAAACTTTGGGTTCTTGTGACTGCAGATTTGTTCCTTCGGCCAACGGTCTCCCATTCATCATCTTCTAACGAAGAAATCAATGATGAATTTCTCCCATTCAATCCCGAAAATTGTCCAACGACCTTCAGTAACTCATCATGCATGTGATCCATGACAAAGCTCAGAAACTCCTGGGCATCTTCTTGCCTGTACCAGCGAAAATTTCCACATACAAATTAATAAACCTTTCACTAAGTACAAAGATATAAAGTACAAAGCATACATTTGAGGTCTTTTGCAGACTATCTGCAATTGCATCAATAGTTCTCCATAATGGATGTTCCAGATGCAATCAAAGTTTGCTAACATGAAGGCTAATAAGTCATTTAATTCAGTCCAAGATCGACAGAAAAAATTGGAATTACATGCTATAACAACAATGTAACCCCTAAAAATCAAATCAGCTTCTTGTTTTCAGAAAAAATAGAAGGTGCATTCTTTAGAGTTTAGACAGTAGACAATTATCAATTTCCACCTGAAAATGAAGAACTTAAGAGTTGATTTCTTAACTTCTTTCCCTAATTTTGGTGATATAGTGGCCTCAAGGGAGTGAGAGATTTGAACCAATCATGAGACCAGCTCTGAAAGCCTCATGGACATTTCATAGAGTTTCAATTCCAAACCTCCTTATTTTGTAAAATGAATGAGTTAGACCCATAGGATATCCACAGGGAGATTTAATTCAAAACAATCATGCCAAAAAAAATTACGTTTCATGAATATAAAGCTCAATCACATTCTTAATCATTCAATGAAAGTTTTACATCCACATCCACAAACCTTGGCCGTCCAGATATGCCACTTGGAACATCTGGAGCAAAATTCTTCAAGACATCATCAAACATGACAGGGCTGAAAGGCCTACCAGTCACTATAATAGTTGTGCCTTTCTTCTTTACGCTTGATCCACTGGGGAACACAAACTCCGACACAAAATTCACGAATGCATTCAATGTTGGATAATCAACCTTTAAAAGGGGAAAAAGAAAAAGAAAATCCCCCAAAAAACATAGTAAATATGTTACCAAACCACACTTGTGAATCTTCAAATGCAGCAAACTAGTGGATGATTATTTCTGGAACATACTAAAAAGTGTGAGAAGACAAAAACTAAAGGGTACCTTGGGAATGTTAAGAAATTGCAATTCCTGCAAGAGCTGGACAAAAGGAGAGCAAGATAGAAGAGACTGCAGTGTTGCATTGAGAAAGCACAAATTCCCAGAGTTGATCAAGCCTCGAGGGACCAAGTCACTGATAGCTGCAATTCTACCGTTATGTGCATTATTTACATGCTCTTTGGACATACTAGACACTTGCATATCTTCACACAAATAACTATCCTCTAAGTTTCCACACTTGGCCACTTGAAGATTTAGATTAGAAGATTGTATTGAAGGACTAGCTTCATTTTGGGAGACACACAAAGAAGCTAGATCAGGACTGTCCAGTTTAATATCAGTCACACCATTGCCTGGAAGATTAAAATGATTGGAATCATGAATAGTTCCATTTTTTTTAACAGCTATCTGAGGTTTCACCTCAGAATCTGGTAGCACCTTTGAGTTCACTGAACTCTCAACCATAAGATCTTTGTTAACCAAGTTCGCATGTTTCACTGAAGAATCTAGCTGCTTGCTCAACTTACCGTTTACACTTCCAAATGATGTACCACTCACGAATGTCAAAGAACCAAAATGGAATTTTTTATTGTCTGCAAGTCCGTCAGTGCTTCCCAGTGGCTTCCTTTGCCACAATCTGATCTCATCTTCAGTGAAAGATCCAAATACTATCACCTGCACAGTTTAAAACAGATTTAGAAACAAGTGGAAAAGATCAAGAGACTATATCCCCATATTAATTAGTGTGCAACAGGTGGATAAATCAAATGATAAATTAGCCACAATTCCATGGAAGAACTCACAAAACACTCTGGAATGATGCCTTGGGTTCCACTAAGTGGTGTCTACACAAGAATCTGATTCCCCTAGTCTGATGAATTTAATGAAACATTCTCTAGGATCAAAAGTAATTTCACATCCTTTTTATCACCCCACACAAAAAATTTTTTAAACCTACATCTCCTTGTCTTGCCTCCAATCTCAACCAACTCACTCTTTCTCACAAACTTTTCATTTGGACTACATTTTAAGTAACCGAAGCACCAAATCTTCCTTTCCTCATCCTTTCTACACGTGCAACACCCATATAGATTGGACATGATCATTCTTTATTTTATTCTTCAGAGTAACCCTCATCCACCATTTATCATCTCTACAACATTTACACTTTTATTTTGATTAATATCCCATCATTCCAATCCATATGAGCAGCGGGCATAATACTATTGTATAAAAGCTTTCTTTCAATTTTCTGGGCATCTTCCAATCACACAGCATGGCTAATGCATTAGCCAACCCAATTAATCATGTGTGATATCATCATCACTGTGCCTGCTTTTATCATCATCACTATGCCTGCTTTTACTCAGTATAAGTCCTTCCAGTAGACATTACATGATGGGAAGAAAAACATCTAACAAATAATTTAACCACCCAATTAGCAGCATATCATTCAATATCAGTCAGATGGAGAAATATAACATAGGATTCTACTGCAACATGAAGGAAAATGGTTAGAACAAGGCAAAAGTTTACAAATACAGACAACACTCCAAAGCGTGTGCGAAGGTATCATAATCAGGGACTAGAAGAACACTCAGGTAGCTTCCATAGTTGTCCCCTATATAGCATGGTCAGTTACTCTGAGGTAGCATATTAGAACCATTCCAGTATGCAACATGAAATTCTCCACCGCTGCTTGGATGTCTGTGATACTCGGTAGCTTCCCCAAACATCCCCTAGGAAGTAGTATGAACACTTGTACCAGGGTAGCATATCAGCATCAGACAAATAACTAACATTAAGATGCTCCAAACATGCTTGGAGGCCTTGGAAAAATTTTAATCAATTTAAACACACCGAGTTATGTTAGGACACGGCTAGAGAAACATTTTAGCTATTATTTAAAATTTCAAAACAGAAAATGGGCCTTTGAATTAACTTGATACTGTGCTAGTCTTTTTATAAAAAAAAAAATTGGTAACATAGTATCACGTAAAAGAGAACCAACTATTTTGAACCCACTAATCAAGAACATGGTGATAGAGATTATGGCGGTCAAAATTCTTCCAAACAAAACCAAGAGAGAGAGAAAGATTAGGAGCATGCTTTCAGTCGCTATTTTCTCCTAATCAATAAAAATAGATAAAGATATTATAGTCTATAAATACGCCATTAGCTATAATAACACTCCGTTTACAATAGTCCATGATTATTTTATGTCAATTGTGCAAGCTCTTGTACCCAAAGATGGAGGAGATGAAGCCCAAGTTGTGGAAAGATCATGAATCAGTGTCAAACATGGAGAAGATAAATCCTAAGGTTTGAGTATGACTAAAGAGAAGCATTCCTGGGAAGATATTTTTTTTGGCCGAGGGATGACTGGCTTTAAGTGCAAAGTGTGAGACCAACAAACACTAACGGCAATTTTTTGGTATTTTTCTGAACTCTAATGCTGCAATATCCAGTTCTACCAGATCTCTATCATCGATGAATGCCGCTTTTATCACTTTAAATCCTAAAATCTAATGGGAAAACCAGAAGGAAACAACCGCAATAAGCTTGGTTGTGGGGTTCTCGAGATTGCTTTCCGTAAGATTGTATAAGGTGACGTTGTAGTCAATAGTATCGCAATGCATAGGGCTTCCTACATTTTATGTAGGTGACGTCCAAAGGCGTCCACTTCGGAACATATATACAGCATTCAAAAACCAATCAAATTTTGCCATAAAACCGATTGTTATTCTTCACTCTTTCCTTCAATCGCCTATCATTACGGGCAAAATTAGCATAGCCAGTTAAACAACTCTTTTGTCTGTTTAATTATATAAAATCACCCTGACAAAAAATTATTACCACCGACTTCAACCTAGCCCCATAAGAGGATGATTTACTATCCAAAATTCTTTTTTCAAACAAACAATATCATATAAGACCATTTATTAATAGGGCAGTATTTCCAAGGCATCAAACTAGGAAGCAAGCATAAAGGGAGAAATTTACCTTAGCGTCGTCCATACGGTGAAGATAATAGCTTGCGGAAACAAAATAGCCAGAAACTACGGTTATTAGCGGCCGAATGTGACCAAAGCAGGTGAAGAGAAGAGGAATGTATGCGAAAGGAGTCGGGAACTAGAATTGGTTGGGACGTCGTAGTCGTTGAAGCGAGAGAACGGAGGAGCGGGACAGCGTTGATTGAAGACATTAAAGGAGGAGACAGAGATTGGAGAAACAACAGAGCATTTAACAAGAGAATTCTCTCTCCCACTGCTCTGATTCAACAACACAACCCGCAATTTGTCGATCATGGACTGAAGATACAGAAGACGAAAAGTTTAACGGCGACGCAGACAAGAGAGAGAGAGAGCGCGCGCGAGAGCGAGCGAGCTGGCGTCCGCTGTTAGGTGTGAGGAACCTTTAATGGCACTCCTTGTCATTTTAAAAAGCCAAATTAATTAAAAAAATTAGAATACGGGGATTAAAATAAATTATCGGAATATAAATATTTTTTTTTATATTTTTAATTAGTTAAATCCAAACTATCGAGAAAGAATCTCAGTGAACGGACTTACAAACGGATCTCATCGTCTGGATTTTAAAGTCTCGCTTGGATGTTCTACTACGATATGTTGCTCTCATTAAGTCGGTAATTTACCAATCAATTTTTTTTTTTTAACTGGCTGAATTTCATATAAATTTTTATAGCCAATTAAGAGTGAAAATTTTCTTGAATGGTAAAACTTTTTAGTGGAAAAAATTGAGCCCAATTAATCTAGTCATTGAAAAAAAAAATGTTTCAAAATCATATTTTTTAGACCATCCAACTCTTTAATTTATCAAGAACAAGAGTGAACTTTATAAATATAATCATTCATTCTTTTATTTGTAATAAATTGAAAATGAATTCTTTTGATGCCTAAAATAACCATAACTATTATCTTAGACAAAAAACTTCCTACACCACTGACATTGCAATGAACTAATACGCTTTAAAACAATAAAGAAAACAACGTTCATATGCAACTTGTAAGCAAGTTATAACTATAGTATCATCTGTGTATAGTTATATTGAAGTTGAGCCCACACTCTAGGCATTTATGTCTATTTATTAATTCATTATTTTGTTACCGCATGGAAAAAGTCCACGTAGAAAAGTCTCCAGAATATTTGGCAAAAATTGATTACTATGGGTGAGCTCATAATCTTGCATGCGGTATTCTAGAAAGGAATGAATAGAACTAGAGAAAATATTCTATCTTTATTAAAGCATAAAATAAAACTATTCTATCTTAATTAAAGCCCAATTTTCGGACCTTTTAACCCTGAGAATAATTTTGTGCTTATTAGGGGGAAAAGTTGTGATAGGTAAGCTTATAATTAATTAATAGACACCTAACAGCTATTTTCGTATCGATAAAATAACATATTTGATTAACCTTAGTTGACCAACTTTGATTTACATAGGTTACACTTTGTAACACTCTCTCTTAAGATAGCCTGGAGTTATTTTGATCACCTAACCTGCATACTAATAAATCTAACTGTTCTAATTAACTTGGTAAATGAGTCGGCAATTTGATTATCAAATAATAAATGAAAAGTCATTGTGATGATCTAAACTCAAGACGTCCGCTATTCAATCCTAATAGCTAACGCAAAAACTGCAATTATAAATAATTATCACAAAATCATAATAAATACGGTATCTATAAAAATTTATAAGAAATAAACTATCTATCAAATGTCCAATTCCTCAAACCATGAGATATATATAATTTTCAGTATATCTAAAACTAAAAGGATGCAACCTCGATAAAATTTGGTATCTCAACTACTATGATAAAAATCAATTCTCACAAATTGTTAAAATAAAACAACTAACTCTTGAGATTATCTACTTGTAAGCTCCTTAGCAAAACTCAATTACTTACTATCTCTACATATATGCACTACTCTCTAAAAATAATAAAATATAATGATGAACCAAAAATTTAATAAGTAATAACATGAAAAAAAGTAAATAAGAAATATTTCAAATAACAATACCAAGACAACAAGAGTAATAGCAAGCTCATGAGTTAACCATACTCTATCCAAAACTTTACAATATGCCATAAACACAACTCAAGATGACAATTAGAATCAACTAGAAAGAGTTACTCCAAACCTAAGGTGTTATGAATATAACCAGGATTTCTCATAATCTAAATATCAATAAAAATCGTAAGTGTTGGGTTCCAGTACCCAGGGTCCCTAAGAGGACGGGCAAAGTGGACGAGAGCTTGGCCCGAGAGGCCCAAATTGTTAGTCAGCCCAAAACCGCGTAAGGAGAAATAAGGTCCGAGGACATTCCACAATAGGCCCAAAGCCCTTAGCAAGCCACTAATGCAACTAACGACGAGGGCTTATAGTACGCGGGCTCAATCAAACTGCAAGGTGAGCCAGTGAAGGACGGGGACTGTCT
>JAODPA010077379.1:0-20430 GCA_025585075.1 Nepenthes mirabilis
CGGATTTCATTCATTTTCCAGGCTTGTCGATCTGGACGACGATTTGTTATTTCATTGATCGTCAAATTTCGACGAAGTAGACAGTTAACGAAGGTGGTTGATTAGTATTTTCTCCTTCACTCGCAGCATTTCCATTGTCTCTGTGTGCCCTGATTTGCTTCCACAATGGCGAGGAAGAATTATGTAAGGGAGAATGTACCGTTATCGAGATTCGGGGTTCTGGTAGCTCAGTTGGAGTCAATTGTTGTATCTGCAGCCCAACAGTCTCCTGACCCTCTCCTCTGTTTTGATCTCCTTTCCGATCTTATAACTGCCATCGACGAGGAGCCGAAGGTCTCTCTCTCTCTCTCTCTCTCTTCCTCGATCAGCTTCCTAAAATGTGCACTACAGTAGTAGCGCTTTGCTGTTACTCGAAAAGACGGTCAGTCTATCCTGTTGCGTCGTGAGATGGAAACCTTAATTACTTTGGTCTCCTGAGTTTTCAATTTCGCAAATTTATGGATTACTGCTTGGGTTTAGAAACATTTCAGAAGTTTGGATATACCATTTGTAAGTTTTGACTCAGTCTGCATATCGCTGTCCTGTTGTTTTTTAAATTATGATGGCCTTGGTCTGGCGAGTTTTCAAATTGTCACAATTGTATGAGTTTGCTGTTGTTGATTTCGAGTTTTATGCGTCTAATATGCCTTTTTTCGTTTTTGAATTTCTGATTCAATTTCTTGAGTGTTGTTTCTGAATGTGACACATTCGAGGGGATTGTTATATATCAGTTTTCAGTTGTATCTCAATCTCATGTATGATATAACTTATTGAATTGAGACATGTTGTCTTTGTTCTGGCTAGCTTTCAAATTGTCCATTTTTGTGAGTTATGATAATTTGTTTCAAATTTTATCTTATTTGTTGGGTATTTGTTTCTCAATGCAAATATTTCAGAAGCTTGGTTATATTGTTTCCAGTTTTGAATAAATGATGCTTATTTTTTTTCACAGGCATTATGTGTGTTGATTTAGATATGCATTAAGAATTTGTATTTCAGTCGTCCCATAATGCTCGTCAGGGTAGCATTTGATCCTTTTATTTCAAGCTCCTAGTAATTGATTGTGGCTGAACTTGCTGGATGTTACTGGTTCCAGGAGTCTGTTTTACTGTGGCAAAGGAAATGTGAAGATGCACTTTATTCACTGCTTGTGCTTGGCGCACGGCGGCCTGTGCGACATTTGGCATCAGTAGCCATGGCTAGAATTATCGTAAAAGGAGATCCAATTTCAGTATACTCGAGGGTCAGCTCTTTGCAAGGTTTTCTCTCAGATGGGAAGCGAAGTGAGCCTCGCGGAGTTGCTGGTTAGTAAAAGGATATTATTTGTAGATAGATGCATTCACCTTTGGTTAATTGTTTAACATGTGTGATGCTGTGTAATGTGTGATAATATGCAATGCTTTAAGGAGAGGGATGGTACAATTTTGACTCATGAATTACTTGAATATTTATTTTTTGATTTCCTTTGATATGGTAACATTAATTATCACAAGAACAATTTATTGCAATATGAAGTTAATTTTGCGTGCATTTGATATTTCACAAACCCTGCAGTAGGAGACTCAGTGCACTGGGCCATTCTAATTTCCATGACCATGTAAATAAATAAGAATTGCTCCTAGTATGGCCACTGATGATCCAGGTGGCAAAACATTAACACAACTTAGAATTTATGTATGTTTTAGCATTTTACACCTATTTCTTCTTATTAACTCTAAAAGTTTCATTGAATTTATCATTCATTGTGTTCCATGATAGTTCTACAATTTTGACACCAAAGTCCCTTTTGTCTAACTATTCTGAGTCTCTCTCCTATTTTAGAGTATGTACTAGTGCTGTTCTTTGCTTATTTAGCTGTGTTAAGTCAACTCCACCAATTTTGGGGATTGTACCATTTCCATAGACGGTTTGAGCCTAGATAAGGGAGGATGATTTCATTATATAGCGGAAGGGAAAGCATGGAGGTGAAGATATTAAGACAGATATGTGGTTATACAAGAATGGATAAGATTGAAATGATCTTATTAAAGAGAGCTGAAGTGACAGATATAAAAATTGTGAGAGACATTTGAGATGGTTTGGTCATGTAAAATGACAATCTAGTGTATGTTTGAGGAGATCTGATGTGAGGGATGGAATAGGTTTATCATAAAATGCATGTAGATGACCAAATTAAAGTGGGAAGGGAATGTCAAGTATGATCTTGCATATTAAGAAATACTCCGCAACTGCAATTGATATGAATGGTGGTGATGAATCCATGTAATTGACCCGCACTCAGTGCAAAAAAGTTCAGTTTCCTTTTGGTTTGATTTATCTAACTATGTTGGTTCTTACCACCTCATCGATGCCACAACATTGCATATTGCTTCACAATCTTCTAAAAATTTCCGAACTTCAGTAGGCATGCATCTGGTTCTCAGATTTTTTTCTTCATTTTAGAAATATTTTAGTGCATTTTTTAAATCTAATTTCACAAGCATATGTGAAATTTTTTGTCTATTCCTCGTTAGTTAGTTCCATATATAGGCATTTCACTTGGTTTTGATTGAATAATTTACATCTATTATTTCACCATCTTTCTGTTAGATCTTCTTCTTTCACTGATGCACAATCCTTTTTCCATAATTTTAAAGTTACTAGGGATCCTTACTCTTTTCTCTTGCAAGTTTGTATACAGTTTCCTCTCCAGCTTTTGTCCTTGGTTTAGATTTATATATTCACTATGCTTTCTGTGTTTTTTTCAGGTTTCACCAATGACTTTCTTTGTGTGATTATTGGTGCTATATGTTTTTCAATGTTTTCATTGCTACTACATATTGCGATTTTTTTTAACATACTCTTCTCATTTTTATAGCCTTTGGATATTGTCATTTGAAGACCAACTCTTTTCAACAAGTACTACATTTTTGGGGAAAATCTTGGCATAATGGTGAGGTTGTTCTACAGTGACCCACAACCTTTTTTGCAATGTAGGGGTAAATTTGCATGCATTTGACATTGTCAAGCTCCCAAGAGTTGAGAGCGTTGTGCATTAGGTCTCCTTCGTTAAGTACTACTTTATTTAGATTCTCCTTAGACTTCTTTGCTATTTATTAGATATTTTTTTCTGTATTATTCAGGAAAATAGAAAAAAATGTTACTTTTTGGTATTGCTTTTGGAAGTTCCTAATTAAACTTGACCTAGAAGCTCTTATTTTTTGAACTTTTTCAAAAGCTGTTTTGGGATCTAAAGTCAAACTGCAATTTAAGTTTTTTTTTTTTCCCTCATAACTTACTAGGAGATTTTATGACAAGGTCTATGGCCTGTTTGGCACAACTTCCTTTTCTTCTGCTGAAGTTCTTTTGGAAAAGCTATTTTGAGATCTATAATTTGTAGCTTGTCTTAAAATCTCTTAGAGACCTTTTTATAGTTTGTTCAATGAATTTTTTGGAAGTTTTTGGATTACATGTTTGGCTAAGCATTGCTTTTGTGTGTGAATGCTACTAAGAAGCTTGGGCAATCACAAATGTGTAGTTTTTTTTTTCCCGCCAAGTACTTTCTGAATGTAAGATCAATCAAATTGTTTCTATGAAACGCCTTGTTGTTCCTTAAATTTTTTGTCTTAAATATAACTTGTGTTTTTTTTTCCTAAGTCCCTTTTACATGTAAAATATTTTCTCTTTCTTCCTTTTAGGTTCTTGATCTAGTTCTTTTGTACTTAAGTTTGCATTCTCCATCTTCCATCTTTCAGGGAATATATATAACTCCCAAAGCTTATAGTTTTTAGTTAGACTCTCTCCAAGAACAATTTTACCAATCCTGCAGGAAAATTCATCTGATCTTTCTGTTAAGAAATCAATTTGGCTTTTGTTTGATCTATTTTTTAAAGCTGAGTGTTTGTCTGTTTTCTTAAAGAAAGTGTTCACTATCATAAGACAAAGAGAACTCTAAAATTATTTAACTCGATTTGTTTTTGTCACCATGTCCAAAGCCTCCATCATGTTCCTTGTTATAAAATATTATCACTTGGCTTATCTCTTGCATGATTGCATCATGCTGTCGATATATTTCCCAAATACCTAGTAGTTTCTTGCGAGCCTATTTGAACGGTACAAAACTACAAATGACTATCGTTTATTGGCTCGTTCCCTTATGCCTACATAAGCTTAAATGATTTTTGTTTTTCTTTTGAAATCCCAAACGCTATTTTTAGCCATTTTTCTATGATAATACCCAACATGATTGTTTGATTTTCCTAACACATTTTTATGGTTTTTCTTGATTTAATTTATTTTATCTCTTGGTCTCTGTTTCATTGTTTATATCATTACCTTTCAAATTTCTCGGTTTTTTTTGGCCAAGCAAGGTAAAATTTCTCATTAGTTTCTCCTACCTTTTTAGTCTTTTGCAAGATAATTATGTTGTTTTATCTTCAATAGTTACGCCAACTATTATTGTGACTTTCACGGTAAGGGTCCTAATGTTTTGAGTTGCCAATCTAATCCTGTTCTTTTGAAATTCTTCCATTCTGACCTGGTTTCAGAATGTGGTGAAAACCCTTGCACACTTGTTGCTGTATCCGTGTGATGACATTTGACTTGATGACCTAGCTGCCATCCTGCCCATGTTTCATCCCTGTGGTGGTGCAGGGATGATGTGGCACCTGGAAGATATAACCCAATGGAGCTTTTAGTAGGAGAAATTATAACAGTAAAAATAACATGTGAAGTTATAAGGCTAGACTTACTTATTCAGATCAGGGAAGTAACTGTAGACCCTAGTTTGCAAAACGAGTTCTTGGCTCTTTGTAATATGTTTGTTATGATGTTCAAGAGTATACTTCTTTTTTGTCTTAACCTTTTATGCTGAGAGGAAAACTGATGGCTGAAATAATTGTCACGGATAATGCTAATCAACTTTAAACTTCTTGATAAAAAAGTTGCACGCATGAAATAAAGTGGAAAAAACAAGATTTACAGAATCTCTCTTGTGCATGTGAGTGCAAATGCATGTGGCTGGGTCCGTATTTTTTTTTGTTTTTGCATTTTCTGATGAATGGGGATGCATTATTCATTTTTATGGTGCTCTTTTTCCCCTTAATCGAAAAAAGAGTTTGGGGGAAAAGGAAAAAATACAGAACTGGCCATGATATCGTCCACAAATTACCTCAGCAAGAAACCATTAAAAAACAGTCATGAAGAGTTGCAGGCTTTTTCTGTTGAAGAGATAATGGCACTTCCACAACACCTCAGCAACTGATTGCAAAGATAGTGGGAAAAAAAAGCTCTTTGTAGATACTCTTACCTAGAGCTTTTATCTCCCATGAATGGAGTATAAATTCTATAGCACTGAAATCATGCTTGTTAAATCTCAAGCTTTTGTGAATTGACATCCTATCAATGTTCTCACAAATAATTGTAGGTGCTGCCCAATGCTTGGGGGAGCTATATCGCTTTTTTGCGAGGCGGACTACTTCTGGTTTGCCCGAAACTATCAGTATCGCCTCCAAACTGATGAGGTACCATGAGGTATTCACCAGCAAAATCTCTATTTATGTTCTATTTACACACTTTGTAAGTTTTCAGTATTGGATGATGGATTTTCGCAGTGCATGCAACATAGGAATGTGAATTCTGGAGCAAGGGCAGTTTTTACTAGTGCCCGTGGATGAAAATATCGGTCTATATTTGATACATCGGCCGATATATATTAATATTGGGTCCTCTTGATAATGATATTTTCTGATGCTGTGGTAAAATTGTGATAGGCTGTCGGATTGATTATATATCGCAATGTATCACGATTATTTGTTGATATTTGCCTCTCACATTATGATTTTTAGAATTTTTTTTTAATATATCAAATGTCAATACATATTGTTCAATATATCCAATACTGATATGGCCGTAATAGATATGGGTACTGATATTTGCATCCATGCTAGTGCCTGCTCTTCCTTGACCTTTTGAATTTTTCCATTACCCTTTCCCTTACAAATTGATAATTAAGTGTAGTGTAGTGCATAATGCTTCCTGCATTACGATATGTTTTTATATTGGCTGATACAACCCTATTAACTTACAACACAAAATTTTTTTTGTCCGATGTCTATACGTATTGTCTAATATGTTTAATACCAATATAATGCTACTGATACTGATACCGATATTTTCAGCCATATTTAAGGTTTGTTCTATTTCTAAAGAAATGCATTGAGAAATTGAATTACTTAAAGGGAACTCATCAATATCACTCAACCTCTCAAATGAAAACAACAAAGAATATCATTCAATGGAAGTATTCATATGATGAGCAGCCCAAGAGAGTGGAAGGAGTTATTTGCAACTGTGTTACTTTAATTTCAATAGATAATCTTATGGAAAATAACCATGTGGTCTTTCATGTAGAAACTACAATGAAACATTGAGAATGCTATGCAAAGGACCAAAATAGAATCGATGTTTTGCAAGCTATCTAAGGAATAATGGGCAGCGTAGTGGATGAGAATTACATTATGGGATATAGGGAGGTTATATGTATGCAGACTTACTCATGTGGTGCAGGCCTGTTTCTATGCTAAGGAATGATATAATATAGATACTATGATGCGGATGTGTGTTTGAGAATGAATTGGAACTTGAATTGATAAAGATAATTGAAAATATAATGATAAAAGTCAGAGAATCACTCACCCTATAAAGGGACCCACTCACATTTGGTAGTCATCTTAAGTGTTGGGGCTCATTTACTAACAAGAGGACTTCCTACTATTTGTTTAAGGAGATAACTCACTTAAGATTTTGAATTAGACTTCAACCTATCTAAACTAGCGATTCGAAGGGTCCTTCAATGGTTTGGACATAGCCATGTGGTTGAGAATGGAAAGTTGTATTCCTGAAACATTATATTCATTAGTGGAGCTTTGAGACAGCTGTGCACCCCTTCATTTCCTGGGAATGCTTCCTTTGGACATTATCCTCATTCAATTAGGCCTTAGCACTTGGAGTGGTATTCTTCTCAGCAGTTCCTTGGGACAACACAGCAGTGCTTTAATGATTGATGAGTGGGGTGTGGGCCAGGTTATGTATGCTCTTTGGGCTATGGGTTGGAAGGGCTTGTACTGCATCATCTTCCTCCTCTTCTAAGGAACTTGTCCTCAAGTTGGATTGAAGCCTATCTGTCCCAGCCATTTGATCAAGATGCTTCAGCTTGTCTTCATTGAGCCAGGTATCCTCAAAGTCTGGCTTGTTCTTCCAATGCACCAAATGTTATAACTGCCCCACCGGGTTGCGATTGTTGGATGTCAAGGATATTGACAGTTTTTCTAGTCTGGGGTAATTCTAGGTTGGTATGGGCTAATGTTGCTAGTGCATCATCGTAGTCGGGTGTCAAGTCAATGATGTTGAGAGTGGGGCTAATTTCCATATCGGGTGGAAGTTGATTTGATAGGCATTTGGGTTGATCTTTTTAAGAAAACAGCAGCGCCCACTTCTTCCTAATCTTGTGGTACATTCTGGCAGTGAACCATTCTTTCCTTTGGTAGGCCATTACGAGGTCACCTTTGGTAAATTTGGTATGCCTCTTGTGTGCATCGGCCGATAGTTTTTAGCAGTCATTGGCCTTTTTGAGATTGGACCTAACCTGCGCATGGATCTATTGCAAATGACTGGCTAATTCCTTGGCTTCCATGCTAGGATTTTTCTTGTGCTGGAAAGGGCGTGCGCTTATGCGGATAATACTAGACGTGAGTTTTTCCCACATGTGACTTCGAAGGGGGACAGTTGAGTTGTCTGGTTTTTGACCGAATTGTAAGCAAATTTGGCTTGGTCAATAATAGCATCCCAATTCTCAGGATGGTCATTGATAAGGCTTAGTAGAAGATTCACAAGGGACCGGTTTACATCTTTTATATGGCCGTCTGTTTAAGGATGACAAGTACTTGAGAACTATAGTTTTGTACCATAAGTCTCCACAGTGTCTGCCGGAAATGGCCGATGAACTGTGTTTCTCAATTAGAGGTGATGGTTTTAGGGATCCAAAGTAGATGACAAATTCGTTGAAGAATAATAAGCATGCTACTTGAGAGGCACCGGTGCTGTGCTGACATGGTATGAAATATACTATTTTTGAAAATTGATCAACCATAGCACAAGAATCAAAACCTGTTAGCGTTTTGGGCATCCTGAGCACAAAAGTCCATGCTAATATCTTCCTAAGGGCCTTGTGGGATGGATAGGGGTTGATAACATCCATGATTTAGACAGCTGCCTTTAGCTTGTTAACAGATCATGCATTGTTTTACAAATCACTCAACATCCTTGCTCATACGGGGCAAAAATTACTGCTCCTAAACAAGCGCTAGAGTACAGTTGCTGCCCAAGTGTCCCCCAGCCCCCTGCTGTGTAGTTATTCTAGAAAGCCAAGGCGAAGAGATCCCTTTGGAATACATAATTGGTTATCCTTGAAGAGGTAGACATTGACTATGTTATAGGCTGTGTTTGGCTCATTGCTGATTCTCTGCTTCCAAAGTGAGCATTGGTTTTGTGGTGCTTAGGAAGCAAATTAAATGCCATGATTTTATAGGACAAGGTTGTGAGGAAGTATACCTTGCGGCTAAGGGCATCAATGACTTTGTTTATGACTTTGGATGAGTGTTTGAAAATGAAGGTGTATTCTTAGAGAAGGGATACCCATTTGGCATGTCGGGAATTCAACTTCTTTTGGGTGTGGAGGAATTTGAGT
The DNA here is from genome assembly GCA_025585075.1 of Nepenthes mirabilis. Taxonomy (NCBI): domain Eukaryota; kingdom Viridiplantae; phylum Streptophyta; class Magnoliopsida; order Caryophyllales; family Nepenthaceae; genus Nepenthes; species Nepenthes mirabilis. The sequence continues at coordinate 8,765 of JAODPA010077379.1, forward strand.
GCTTTGTGGCCTTAGAGTAAATTGAACTCTTTGTGGATTAAATAGCTTCACCAAAATCAAATAGCTTGGATTATGGCACAGAGTTCCATATCATACGTAGAGCAATGCCTCTTGGTGTTATTCAATTTTTCACTAAAGAAGGAAACTGGTTGGCTTTTCTAGCTGAGGACGGCACCAAGTCAATATAGGAAGCATTGCATTCTACTCTGAAGACTTCATTGAAATCAGGAAGGGCATGCATAGGAGCTTCAATGAGCATTTTTTTCATGACATTGAAACTGACAATTGATTTGGTCCAAGTGAAGCATCCTTTTTTCATGCAGTCAGTGATGGGGGAAATAACTGTGCTGAGATTTTTGATGAACCTTTAGTAAAAGTTGGATCGTTAAAGTTTTGTACTTTGGTGACGGACCACGGGGTTGGCCACTCAACAATCGCCCAAACTTTTCCCTTGTTGACTTTGATATCTTTGTTAGGACAACATATCCAAGGAAGACTACACTTAATGAATGAGCACTTATTTGGATTGATGAATAATTTTTTGCAGCAGAGAACTTAAAAAACTTAGTGGATATGTGAGAGGTGTTTAGCAAACTCCTTACAGAAAATGTGAATATTGTCTAAGAAAACAACAAAGAACTTGTCAATAAAGGGCTTAAGCCCTTGATTCATGGGAACATTGTTGAAAATATTGGCGGATACATATGTCGGCCAATTCACATATTGGCTGATATACTGTGTATCGGCTGAGATAGCTTAGTATCAGGCAATGCTGATATTGAGAGATTCCAATATCAAAATAATATCCCAATACGATTGATATTGATACCGATATAGATACCTATATTGCCATCCATGCATTAGATGGATAAAGCTGTTCGGGGTGTCGAATAGTTTGAATTTATAACTGACCCCTCATAGAACCCCTCTTTTGTGTTGAAGGCGGTCTTCCATGCGTCTCCTGAGTGGATACATATTTGGTGATATTCACTCAGGTGGACCTTTTAGAAGACTATAGCACCATTTAACATGTCAAGTATGTTGCTCATACGAGGGATTGTGAAACAATATTTAACTGTTATCTTGTTGATAGCTTGATTATCTACACCCATCCTCCAAGTACTGTCTTTTTTGGAGTGAATAAGGCGGGGACTACATATGGGCAAAGACTTTTGGATAAATCTCTTCTGTAGGAGTCCCTTGTCGGTGTTGTTTGGCATGCTGAGCAGGGTTCATTCAATAATGGGGTAGGTTTGGTAGAGTCGTGTTGGGAACTAAGTTGATCCAGTGCTGAGTTTTCGGCACTAGTGGGAGCTCACTCTGCACTTCTTCAGGGGTTAGATCATGAAACCTGTGCTGTAGTTGAGTTGCCACTGGGGTTGTATTTGTTGGTTCCTCGAGTGAAATTGGATGCACTACCAGAGCATAGGAAATGGCACCTTATTTATAGACATCCTCAAAATCTTTGATGGAGAAAAAAATTAGTAGCTTTGATAAGGGAAACAATTGTTTCATGTAGAGGTTTTAACACAAATTTTACTCCTTGGAAGTGGAGGGAGTGAACAAGGAACACCCTTTGGTCAAACTGCCAACATGCAAATAATATATGGCAGGTGTCCATAAGGAATTCGTAGCGCCCAATCAGAAACTTTATTTGGCATTGCTCCCACCACACTTCTTGAACCATGGAACCTTGTAGGGTTGTGCGTGTTTCTCATACTTTAAGTCACTTATCCACAATCTCCTTAGAAGCGAGATTGGTACAATTTTTGGAGTCGATGAAGATGACACATCTCTTTCCTTGGGTAGTGCTGTAAGTACAAAAAATGTTATGGTGAAGCCAATGGTCCGCTTCTGACTAATGGGTGGCTGTGAAGACCTTTTGAATTACTAGTAATTTTGCTTCTGTGTCAAGCTCGCACACCTTGTTTGTTGCTTCACCATTTGTAAGTGGTGCCTTGGGCCCTTCATTTGGCTATTTAACGACTTAATTGACCTGAACTTTGTTGTTCCTTTGGGGACATTTGTATGCCCTATGTCCTTCCTTTCAACAACGGAAATACTCCTCTTGAATATTAGTGATGTCGGTGGGAACTTTGGGTGTCTTGAATTCTTGGCCCAGCCATTTGAAGGGTGGGTTCTTTCTTTTCCACGTTTAGGCAATCTTGCTGCTTGTTTTAGTTTAATCTCGGTTGTAATTGCCATTTGGTAAGCCTCCTCAAGAGTAGCTAACTGATGCATCAAGATTTTGTCATGGATGGATTGTTTGATTCCACTTAAATATTGGGCCACCAATTGGTCATCACTCTCACACAGATTGACATGGCTAAGGTGTGAAATTCCGTTGTATATCCGGCAACATCTTGGTTAGATTGTTGTTTGAGGAGTTGGAGCTCCTAGTATAAGTTTTGGAAATAATCCAATGGAAGAAATTTTTTATCCAATTTAATCTTCATTTTGGTCCATCTGCTGATCTGTGGGTATCCTTAGTAGTCTCGTTTTAGTTGGCAATGTTACGCCTAGGATAGAGTGGTTTATGGAGTTTAGTGGCAGCAAACCGAACATTCCTTTCCTCGGGTAATTCTTTCCAATCAAACAATGCTTCAAGGGCTACAATTTAGTCATAATACACTTCCGAACCCATTTTCTCTCAAATTTAGGGATGTCAAAATAGATGATCTTATTGATCATCTAAACTACAAATATTGATTTACTCACCAATAAGAGGAGTTACTATTGTTTAAGGAGATAACTCACTTAAGCTTTTTAATTAAACTTCAACATATCTAAACTACAAATATTGATTTCCTTAAATAGAAGATGGCAATTTGAAGGGTCTTTCAAAAGTTTGGAGACAGCCGTGTAGTTGAGCATGGGAAGTTGTATTCCTGGAACATTATTTTCATTAGTGGAGCTTTGAGACAGCCGAGCACCCGTTCATTATGCTTCTTTCGGACATTATCCTCACTCAATAAGGCCTTAGTACTTGGGGTGGTATTCATCTCAGCAGCTCCTTGGGACAACACAGCAGTGCTTTGGAGATTGTTGGGCCAGCTGATGAGTGGAGCGTGGGCCAGGTTATGTATGCTCTTTGGGCTATGGGGTGGAATGCTTGTACTGTATCATCCTAGGAGCAATAATTGGGTGTTTGTATAATGCGAATATATTGGGAATACACAAAAAACAAACAATAATTGGGTTACAGGTGGGCCAGCATCCATTTTCCCTACCCCAACTAAGTCAAACTAGCTTTGGTCCTGCTGCAATTGGTCGGAATTGTTAAATTACACTATGCGTTGGGTCAAATTTCCATCTTTTTTTTGAGATTCTCTCTGTTTTCCATTTTTAATTTTTATGGAACTTGTTACATGTGTATATGCATATATGTATGTATGTATTGACTCAATGGACACTTGAATCGGACCAAACCAATTTGAGAAGGTTCAATTGTCCGAAATGAATTTCTAGATTCCCAAATTTATCAAAGTTAAAGTCGAAAACAAGATTTAGGATTCTCTACTTTTTCTCATTTGAAACCTTGCATGAGATTTGCATCTTGCACGGCTTCTATGTGATAAAGGAAAGAAGAACACACACACATATGTATATATATATATATATGTGTGTGTGTGTGTGTGTGTTCTTCTTTCTTTTATCACTTAGAAGCCGTGCAAGATGCAAGTCTCATGAGGCCAATGAGTTAACTTAGAATTGTCATGATACAACATATAGAAGGATCGTCTAATAAACTAGCTATTCTACGTGGCCTTTAATCGATTAACATGACATCCAATAGAGTTGTTAGCTAAACAAAATTAGTTGTAGTAGAGGTAGTTGTTAGTACTTTCCAATCTTGTATTCTTAAACTTTGATTTGTATTCTTGTACTATATTCTTGTAGTCAACTATTTGAATAGAGAGCAGGGTCTATAAATAACCTGCCATGATAATAGATGAAGGTAATGAAAATCCCTCACCGTACATAACAATGGAGGGAAGGAGTAATCATGAATGCTTTAAGTAAAACACAAAAGAGAAAGGATGCAATGCTTCAACAAGTCTACTCGTGAGATATTTAGCATTTGATGTTCGTACAACGGTATCCACAATTCCTTTGCGAGCTCCAGAGCAATAAATTCAATATTTGGTTAATACTGATTCTTTCATTTCCTTGGGTTATTGACCATCTGCTGGGAGTTTCGGGTTTAATAGAAATATTTTAGCAACAAATCCAATAAATCTAAGTGTATTATCATTATGTCCATCTGTTATCACGATAGGTTATCTATAGACCCTGCTCTTTATTCATGTTGTTGCAAACTATAGGAATACAGCACAAGAATACAAATCAAACTTTAAGAATACAAGATTGGATTGCACTAACAATTACCTCTACTACAGCTAATTCTTTTTAGCTAACAACTCTACTAGCTGTCTTGTTAATCACTTGAAGGCCACCTAGAGCAGCTGCATTACTGGCTGGTCCTTCTATATGCTGTATCATGACATTGGTTACCTCTCTTTCCCCCTAGCGAATGGACAAGGTTTATTGTCCATCCTCCATTAGCTTGGAAATAAAGGTATATTTAATACAATTCAATCCCTTAAGGACTCGTATTTCTGCTCTATAAAATTCTTGGCGTAAGACAGCTGAAAAATTTCCTGATGTCAACCATTTTTTTCTAATGTTTATGGACTGAATTGCATGTAAGAATTGGAGCATAAAGAAGAAGAATCCGTAGAGAACTCAGTGGCTTTCTGGACTGCTATTATTTTCCATCTACTATTTGCAGCTTCACATATGTGCCTAACAATGTGCATCTGCAGGAATATGTGCGAAAAGAGGCTCTAAATATGCTTCAGAATGCTTTGGAAGGTTCTGGTGGTGCAGCTGTTTCTGCAGCTTACATGGAGGCTTTTCGTCTCATCCTGCGACTTGGTGTTGGTGATAAATCATTTATTGTTAGGATAGCTGCTGCTAGATGTTTGAAGGCATTTGCTAACATTGGAGGACCAGGTTTAGGTGTTGCGGAGCTTGAGAATTCAGCATCTTCTTGCGTTAAGGCAAGTGTTTGTGATTTTGCTGTCTCTCAATATTGTTTCTGCACCTTCTTAAATTCCATTTATTCTAAGATGCTTGTGTTTTTATTCACGATATAAATTGAGATTGCAATCCTCTAGGTCCTTGATGATCCTGTTTCATCTGTTCGGGATGCTTTTGCTGAAGCATTGGGTGCATTGCTTGCTCTTGGAATGAACCCTGAGTCACAAGTAGTTTTCCTTGCAGTCCCAAATTGCAATATGCCTTCATCTGTTCCTTTCCTTACTTTGGCCAGTTCTCAGAATTTCCCATTCTTTCTAGGTCCAACCAAGAGCTAAAGGCCTGTCCACACCTGAAAAGAAACTGGAAGGTTTCTTGCAGCGGCATTTAGTATTTACCTTTGTAAAAGGTATTCTCTGACCTGAGCTTTTGCATGGTACATATTGAAGAGAAGGTTGACTTCCATGGTTATAGATGCATTATTAATAAAAATGATGGAGAAATGACTATAGAAGTCCAAAGCTATGCATATGTATGCTTTAGTATTTGGTTTTCCACAAGAATATTATAGTATTATATTTTGTAGTTTTATATTATGTTTGGGGGCAATATTGTCTTTATCGTAGAATGTGTTGGGTTGTCTTGTTAATTTTAGGGAACTCTAATATTTATATTTCTTCAGTTGTTTGATTATTTGATCCCCTAGTGATTTCATCCCCTGTTTGGTTCTCTTTCCCTCTAATTTTACCCCTCTTCCTAATTCTCTTTCTTGTTATGGCATTATCTTATTTTAAAAAGTGTGGGATTTTGTCTTGTTGGATTATAAGGACCTCTAATCTCCGTGTTTCCTTAGTAGTTTGATTGTCTGATTATTGAGATTATTGGTGATTTCCCCTTTGCCTGTGTTATTAGTACTGGTAATGTTTTTCTTTTGACAAAGCAATTATGTGAAGATATCCTTACTCTATAAGTTTATAAGCAATTATGTGACAAAGCAATTATGCTAAAATAGAGTACTAGTGATGCGGACATCCGAAACGAATATTTACTTTAATTTGCCTTCCAAATTAGCTTTGATTTTATTTCCATAGCAATTTTGATTATTAATTAGATTAGATTTGATTTTATTTAGTAGAAATTTGATTTTATTTACCATTTGATTACCTTCCCACTTTTAAAGTTATTTAATTATGATTTTGTTTTCAATTTTCTTAGTCATCGGGTTCTCTATATAAGAACCCCTATTTCTATTGTTTAGGACATTGATGATGATTGATGAATGAATGAGTATTTGAATTGCAATTGAGCAATTGTGCTTCCCTTTCTCTCTCACCTTTGGTTTGATCCCTTTCTTGTCTCTACCCCTCTAGTCTAATTTCTTGTCTTTACCCCTCTATTATTCTTCTCTCTANTTTGATTATTAATTAGATTTGATTTGATTTTATTTAGTAGAAATTTGATTTTATTTACCATTTGATTTCCTTCCTACTTTTAAAGTTATTTAATTATGATTTTGTTTCCAATTTTCTTAGTCATCGGGTTCTCTATATAAGAACCCCTATTTCTATTGTTTAGGACATTGATGATGATTGATGAATGAATGAGTATTTGAGTTGCAATTGAGCAATTGTGCTTTCCTTTCTCTCTCCCCTTTGGTTTGATCCCTTTCTTGTCTCTACCCCTCTAGTCTAATTTCTTGTCTTTACCCCTCTATTATTCTTCTCTCTACTTTCACCCCCTCCCTACATCAACTAGGCATAGGGATGATGTTGTAGCATTGAGTAAGTTGGTAGGCACCCAAGATTGCCCACTTAAATGGCCTCCAGTCACCAAGAAATACTGTGACAATTTACTCTGACTCTTATCTATCCATTTTAATTTTGAAATGAGGTGATTGTTTTTGATGGAGGAGTATTTGTGAGTGAAATATCTTTTTGGAAATAAAGAAGAGAAATGTGTTTAATTTCCCCTGATAATAACTTGTGCTTCTGTTTTTCCTTTTTTCTTTTTTTGCTAGATTGCTTTAAATTATTTCAAGCATATGCTGTTCATATGCCATTTAAACTTTACTTCTATGGTTTTCCATTTCCACTTTTCCATCAGTTCATACATATCAGGCTTAATTCTTCTATTCTGTGATTTTTATGAAACTAATTATGTTCTTAGTGATTGTAACTTTTTTTCCTGTCTTATTAAAAATGCAGCCACTGGTTTACGGTCGAGGGACCTTCGAATTGGATTGGCTTTATCATGGGTATCATTCCTGCAGGTAGATAAAAATCCTCTCTTGAAATTAAGACAGATTAGTTTGATATCATGTTACGGTAAAAAAAAAAAAGTTTCAAATTGAAGAAAAAGGAATATCATCTGCAGACATCTTACACCAAGGAACCTCATATTGAATATGTCTTGTGAGTTTATCTAATACTAAGACATAGGTAAGGAGTAAGAGCTCAAATTTGACTTTTGATGTGCTTTAATCATAATAGGTAAATCCTTGATATTTCTTCTTTATAGTTTTAACTCCAGCTATTACCCCCTCATATGTATCCTAAATAAAAAATATATTTTCTTCTAGCTCTTTTTTTTTTTTTCATAACAGCTACCATAGACTTCTCAAGGCACCATATTATAGGCTTATATATATCTATAAAACCAAGTATAAATTCTTCTTTTTTCCTTGAATTTCTCTATTAACCTTCTCAAGTCTTAACAGATGTTTGGCTTAAGTGGTTCTGTGCTCTAGTATAAAGCTATATTGATTACCTAACATGTCTCATTTTAGTTTGGTAAATTACTCTTTCCCAAAGTTTCCTAGCATGACATAATTTTTGTACCATGATAATTATAGCAAGTTTGAATATCTTTCTTCAAAATCATATTAAAAAAATAGATAGCCATAGATAAATGCCAGACTGAGGGGTTGAAAGCATAGAATAAAATATTGGCCACCACATATTATTTCGGTTGATATGTAGTAGTTGTGAATAAAAATATTGGCCGATACAATAAATATCGGCCAATATATATTGATATTGGGGTCCCACGATACTTATATTTTCTCGATACCATGATAATATTGCAATATGTTTTCGTATTGGTTGATATTCAAAATATCTACTGATATAGTTGATATATCGGTCGATATTTAAAATATAGACTGATACAACTGATATAGTGGTCGATAAAGCCTTATTAGCTTATAATATATCGGATGCCAATACTTATTGTCCGATATTGATATGACTGCGAACGATACCGATATCGATATTTTCATTTGTGATAGTAGTATTTTAACGTGATGGCTACAATACTGTTACTGTTGCTTACATATGCTGGTGGCATTGTGGCACTGAGACACTGTGATTTGAAACTATGGATGAAAAGGGAATCCTGCATTGGAGTTATTCTTCTGGATTCATGTGTCTTCAGAGATTTACATCTCAAACAGTGCTGTCCTTAACTTTTGTCCAGCACCTCTCCACTTCAGCATATTTGTTGCGTTTTAAAACATGAAGATGTCTGAAAATGCACCCCTACTACTGCTTACATGAATATGTGAATTTTCTGTCCATTTCTCAAGGGCCTGCTCTGCTGTTGATCTTCTCAGCTTTTTGGATCCTAATATTGAGTTTCTCTGACAGCCATGTGTTTGCTTTGTCATGAATTCGCTGTATGAATTGCAATAATGTGTATGCCTCTGCCAGCAGTCACGGTCATTTTGGTTGGCCAAGATTGATTGGAGGATGCTAATAGTAGCTCAAGTATGTTCCTGTTCATGTTAAAAAATTGGGGTTCCGTTGTATTAATTCCATGGAGGCTTGACCTGACCTTCTACTCTGATTGAGAAGAAAATCAATCTTCTTTTTGTTTCCGAGCAGAGGAGCGACCTTCTTCCCTGTCTTCAGGAATTTGTTTGGCTCCTTTTCGTAGGGCCTTTACTTGATAGATCTAATGACATACAAACCTTCAGGTCAGCTAGATTTGTGGTTTGTGAGGCCCGCTTTTTACTTGGCCATTCATAGCAAGCACCAAGGCAAAGAGGCCAAACTCTAGGCTAAGTGTTGAAATAATTTGATGTGTAGGCTTCTTGATACTTAAACAAACATATAACTGGTCATTATCTATTCTTTGTAGCTGTTACTCCTGGTTTGTTTCCTTATTTCCTTTAGTTTTCTGATTGGTTGTGATGTTTTTTATTTTTTTCAATTAAATTTTCAGGCCATTCGTCTCAAAAACCTGCATCCTGATACTGAGCTTCAAGATTTCGCATTGCAAGTAATGGACATGCTTCAACCAGATGCATCTGTTGATGCACAGGCGTTGGTAGTCTCTTGCAGCTTTATGCTTCAATTTCCTTGCTTATTCCTACTAGAACTTATTGTATACCTGTTTGGTGCTAATTTTATTATCAAAGTTGATCATCGTAAAAGATAAAATATTTCTGCTTGATTTTCTTCTGATTGGGTGATTGTCGAATGAAAACTAAGGGTTTTGCTGTGAGTGTACTCGGAGTTGGGTATTTGTATGAGTTATGGTTATGGATCCAAGTCAATGTGTCAGAGTTGGCTGGCTTCCAAATTTTCAACACACTATTCCACTAGTTTGAAGCATCCAAATGTGACACTAGACCACTTGGACACAGACCCGTATCCAACACTCTTACACAACTTTGTGTATTTGTGCGTCTGACACTCGTTCTTTTTGTTGGTGGAAAGAGTCAAAGTTTGTAGGTTTCTTGGTGACTTGTTTGTTTTTCTTTCTTTCTGTCATCTTATAAGGAGGTATATCTTCTTTGTTCCCAAGACCCCTGAGATTCTCACTTCTTTTATGTAGTTGGAAACACTTTAAGCAATAGAGCTGTAATAGAATTAGTGTACTTGACAAGTGGCTCATGAACAAGCTTGAACACTATTTTTAGTCTCATTTATTAAACGAGTCGGGCTAGAAGAAGGGGGTGACATACTTGTTTATGCTTGGCAAAACAGGATTAAGTACACAATACTCATTGAACAGGTGTTTCAAGTATTTTATGTGTAGGTTTTCTGATACTTGACACATTGCTTGTTTGTGTAAATGGATCATCAAGTCTTTAGTGTGTTATGTTCAATGAGAAGCTTCTTCTCTTGTTTACTAAGCACTGGTTATGGCAGTCTCTTTCTATATTCCTGTTTTCTTGTTCAAACTATATCATTCTCTTTTTTGTGACAAGGCCCATGGCTGATTCCCCCTTCTCATTTCTAGAAACCATTGCCTCTCATGCTCTTCCCCATCTTTTTCTCATTTTCTCACCTATGGACATAGCAGCTGGAGAATTAAATTTTGATAAAAAAAATCAGTGATTTGGCAATGGTGGTGGCAACGATTGTGAATCTCTCTCACCTGTTATATCATATTCTTTCCATATAATTAAAGTAATATCCCAATTGGAAGAACAGCAAACCATGCCCAAGTAGTGGCACAATTGGTGGGTTAGGTACACTGCAGTTTTCCATTCTGAGCTTAAAATTCTCAGGTCAAGATCCTTATTTTTTTTTTCACTTCAATTTAAGTTTTAGCTTAATTGCGCCAATTCATTTAATGGTTCATTAATTTCAAGCATTCAAATGGAGCGAATGATTTTGGTCTTGATTCTTTAGTCGATTTTTTCTATTCTCTGGCTGCATTGATACTCTTTTCAATTTTGCAATGTGGTGATATGAATGTTATGGCTGTTATGGTGCTGATGATCTGATGTGTCAATTTGGTGCTGTAGCAAACCTTGAGTGGTGGCGGTGGAGTGATGAATTGTGAGGGTATTTATTAATTTGTTTAAGCTGTGTGGTAAATAGGGAGGATGTAGGTGGTGCTGCTCCAACACTGGTTGCAGAAGGAAACACCAGGAGTTTTCCCTGTGTCCAAGTTTCACCAAAAGAGTCTCTCATTCTCCTAAATACATGATTTGGGAAAAAAGGGAGAGTCTTGACAGTCAAAAAGATTAACTATACAATAAAAAAAGACAATGAAGCTTATAGATCCTAATTTATACTACCACTTAAAATGACAGCTCAGAGTACCCATTGATTAGTGAGACTGCATCAGTGGTCTTTGATCCACAACCTTAGCTGAGACAAAATCTGTCCATGAAGAAGCAAGAAGGAGGTGATTATGTGATTCCTTATGTTCCTGTGTCTGTATAAAATGGAAGTATTAATTTTGTATTTAGTGGGGTATATGTATATTTGTGTGCTTGGTAATATTACATTTGTCAACTTGACCTGAGAACTCATACAGATGTGTCTGGGCTTTGGGACTCGCAAGCTTGGATACTAAAAGAGTTGAGCCTGAGCTTGGTCTGGTTTATTTCTATTTACAAAACTTATAATGGCATTTTAGTTTTTCCCTAAGCTTGTAAGCTCGGTTTGTCTCGTTTACACTCCTATTAGAAAGAGAACATTCAGTACGAGGCTATTGAACAAGTTTCACAAGGTTGTAAACACAAATTGAAATGGTGCAGCTTGCTATTTCCCAAGGGATAAACCGGTAGTCTTTAGGTTCAAACCCATAACAATGCAGGGAACATCTATCTCATTAGCTATCTGAGCATTGATTTGTAGATGGCCATTTTCTTTTTTTCTTTTCTTTTT